>JABWIB010001776.1:0-12968 GCA_016617825.1 Platyplectrum ornatum | reverse complement strand
ACTTGTTATGCTGATTGCAACTAATTAAATTTACCTCCCCTGCAATTCAACATGGTTTTGCCCATGAGAGTGTAATAGTCATGAGAGTGAAAAGCTGAATCTGGCCCTAAATCACCGAGGTCATTTATAAATATATTAAAAATGAGTAGCCCCAGCACGGAGCCCTGCGGTATGCCACTTAAAACTTTTGACCAATCTGAAAAAGTTCCATTTATCACAACTCGCTGTTCCCTATATCTTTTTCTTTCCCCACTGAGTTTCCCCTTCCCCAATCTCTACTACCCTGGCTCTTATTATAATTACCTCCCTTAGTACCCTCATTAACTATTTTAGAGATACTTTCTTGCCCCACCCCCTTGGATCTTAGTTTAAAATCCCCTCCAACTTTGTAACCATCCTTTCCCCTAGCACAGCCGCCCCTTCCTGGTTCAGGTGTAGCCCATCTCTGCAATACAGATTACTTTTAACCTAGAAATTATCCCAATGCTCTAAAAATTCACAACCCTCCTTTCTACACCAATATCTTAGCCACGCATTAACCTCCCTAATCTCACTCTGCCTATCTGGTGTAGCGTGTGGCACAGGCAGTATTTCTGAAAATACTACCTTTGATGTCCTTGCCTTAAGTCTGCNACCCANGTCCCTGTAATCATTCTTAAGGGCTGCCCATCTCCCTCTTACTCGGTCATTGGTGCCAACATGTACCAAAACCGCAGGATCTTTCCCAGTCCCTACCAACAATCTGTCCACTCGATCCGCAATATGTCGTACTTGAGCGCCTGGGAGACAGCTCACTGGTCGGCATGCACGGTCCCGATAGCAGATTGTCCTATCTACCTTCCTAATTAGTGAATCCCCTTCCACCACCATCTGCCTTGGTTTGTGAGGTTCCCTTGTCCCTTGAGGATCCCTTGTCCCAAGGGCAGAGAGACCGGTCCGCTGGCTGCTACTGGAATCAGTGTCACCCAACACTCCCAATTCTATGGTGCTTTCTAATGAATTATCCAGTCTGGAAAATTTGCTTGGATTGCTCAGCTCTGAACTTGCCTGCCTCTTCCTCCCTCTGCTTCCCCTCCTGACTGTTACCCAGCTACCCACCTCTGCTTCTTCCCCTGCTTCCACCTCACCCACTGCCTCAACTGTGAGCTGCAGACCCTGTTCCAGTTTAGAGATATCCCTCAGTGTTGTGATGGTCTGCTTTAGTTCATAAATCTCTTCTTCTAGAACGACCATACGCTCACATTTGTCACAGCGGTATGCACCTTGGAACACTTGCACTCACTGCACTCACTTATCTTAATAAGGCTGATTTAACCCTTTATTACCTTAATTGGAAATTACAACAGTGTGTTCCTGGCTTAAACTCCTGTCTGGTTTTAACTCTGCACTTAAAAAAATACACTTAGTTTAAATGCACAGAAATCGCAAGCTCCAGAAGTCGCTTGTAACCTTCTTCTTAATTGCCTCTACTAGCAGGTGTAACACTGATTGTAATTACCCAATCCACTTGCACAGAGAAAAACAAACAAAAAACAGATTAGGAAACCACCCCCTAAAGAACAAAAGCACAGATATAAAAACAAGTGAATGCACAGAAAAATGCCACCACACTCAATACACAACCAGAATAATCACTTAGCTCAATGCAAACCCTCCTGCCTGGTTTTAACTCTGCACTTAAAAAAATGCACTTAGATTAAATGCACAGAAATCACAAGTTGAGTCAATTAAATGCACAGAAAATGCACAGAATTAAATGCATTAAATGCACAGAAATCGCAGTTGAGTCATTTAATTGTCGGTAAATCTCAGCACAATACGTGTAGGTATTCTGTAGGACATATGTACAAAATAGAGAGGCGCTTGGTTTATTCCGGATATATTTCTTTTCTTTATTAGCATAAAATCAATAAAAATCTTTTTCAGATTACAAACATAAATATCTATATTTTAAAATATATGGAACGGTAAAAACAGTAAACAGTAGAGCACACAAAGCATCAATGGGAATATTCCTGGTGGCCAGCCAGAGAATAAATAAATCAATTTTACTGAAAAGATGACATCTCAAATTGTTGAACTTTGTTGTAACAGTCCAAAAACGGATCCAAACATAATTTTATAGATGTTTCAAATGTCAAATAAATTGATTATCCAGTTCATAAATCTTAATGGACTTCAGAGACAAAGTATATGGAGTCTATGGAGATGGCAGAGGGAAGAACTTTCTGAAAGCCGTTAGTTAGTGAATACTATAACAGTGATGGTATATCGCTTTTTATAAGCTTAGGTCTTTACCTCCTTCAGCAGACTGTTCCGATGGGTCACAGATTCCGAATGGAAAACTGCTGTGACAGTTGAAACGGTGGATTATGCACTAATTTGGTGAAAATAAAGACCTGTTTTCGTTATGCAAAAGTAGCTCCAATTCTCCCGCAAAACCTAGGGCCGCCCCTGAGATTCAGTCATAGGTTATATGCCCTCCAACTTCAAGATGCTGCTAGAGTTACTGGTGCAGCATGTGCCTCACTGGAAAAGCTGGAATAATCACTGCCAACCACTGTGATTAAACAATGTTTAACCCTTTTTTAATTTAAATGCATCCATCTGGATCAAAAATAAATTACTCAGATCAAATCTGGTCCAAGTAAATAAAGATAAAGGGTACCCCACAAGCTCCCACCTATAGCTTACTAAAGGAGTTTTATAAGTACATAATAATTGTAATAATGGTTTTGATAGCAGTTGTTTTACTAGTTCCCTGTAATTCTTTAAAGACATTTGGGCAATAGGTTGATTGTTTTTTTAATCTATTGCAGGTGAAGAAAAGCAAAAGAATAAATCATCCCACATACATTCCTCTTTCAACCAGATTTCACTTCAGACAAGCTTATCTGGACCAAACATTGAAAAACAAAACCTTTATTGTAATACATTAAAAGTTGATTCAGCATTTGGAAAAAGACTATCTTCAAGTCATCACTGTATAACAGGTTTATCTATTTTACCTGATCCTCATTCTGCTATTGCCTCTGCTTCTGGGCATATAACTATTTATGATCAAGCAAAAGGACATCAGCAGACCAGCCAAACTTCGTCCATAAACTCTACTCTAAGCCTTTTATTTGGGAAGAATGGTTTTTCCAGTGCATTAGTCTTGTCTGGCCTTTCAGCTGCAGATGGAGATAACACAGCAGATACTCTCTCATCCAGTAGTGTAAACCTAGTAATGTGTCCACATTCTACAGTGAAAGACCAAAGTAAAGAGGTAAAGATTAGCCATTTACAAATTTCTGTTATATCATAATGTCAGAGTATTATTATAAAAATCTACAAAACCATGAAAATGTTAATCAATATTAGCCATCATTTTGTGTTGATGTTTATATTTATTTATAAATTACAATACTACAGCTATAGCAAGGGAGATTCAATCCACAGTGCTTGTTTGTAGTAATACTGTAGAAGGTTTGTTGTCAGAATTAATAGGATCTGATGGTGTGCTTTTGTACTAAACCACAGTAAATTGTCAACAGCTCTAACATTAATTAATAGTTCCCTTGAGGGGTAGCAGGGAAATGCTGTTCTGCACATGCTCAGTTCAGCAAATTTTGNCTCAATTGCTCACCTAAAGTCAGATTCCTCATGCAGGAGATTCCTCATTATGTAAATGAGAAAAGGGACATTCCTTGTCCCTTTTATAATTTAAATATAAGGTTTTGTCAGGGATTAACCTTGTTAATGAGGGTGTAATTTACACCATGGACCTGATTCAGAGTTTTCGTGTGCGCATAAAGAATGTGCATGCATATCGCAATATACTCGCTATTCTGAGTTGCGTTTATCCGCAGTTTTCAACAACTGTGAATCAAACAGAAGCAAGTGGTTTTGACGCGTGCAATAAATGCATATGTTTTTTTTTTCCTAAAAGATAATTGTTTATATGTGCAGTTGCAAACCACTTTAGTATATCCTCGAGAAAAGTCTCCAGCAGCATCGTTATAATATGTGTGTCTTTTTTTGTTTTTATATAACAAGAAAAATTGAACAAAGTTTTAACTTACTACTGTAAGTAATACAAGGACTTGCAGGGAAATGCTACACAAAAGGCAAAACCAAGTAAATGCATGGGGCGGATTATAAAGCCTAAGAAACACCTGTGTTGTTGGAAAAACTTTGAACAGAAAAAAAACGTAGAACTTGCGCCATGGTCTGGGGTGGTGCAAAAAAAAGCGAACGCAGTTACTTTGAATAACATGATTGAGGATGCAATACACGTGACACGCCCATCAAAAACATCTGCATGCAAAAACACTCCCATTATGTAAACATACAAAAAATGGATACGATTTGATACAGAATCGAATTTTGCGCCCTTTGTCTGCACTTTTTTTCTGCACATCAGAAGTACGGATGTTAACCTCTGAATCAGGTCCCATGTCCTGACATGGTGTAAGCTGAACTAAGGAGCTAGAAACAGCTAATTTGTCTCCTAGCAATGGTTTAAAAAAATTATATAACAAATCAAAATATTTAATTAAAGTTTCATTTCATGTGCAAGTGCAGCTGCGCTCTCTGCACCTCAACCTTGAATAGCACTCACACAGGGTGCACGCAAAAAACTCAGAATCAGGTCCCAGAACACCAGAAATGTTGTTTTGCGACTTCAATGTATCAGTCACAAAGAACACCCTAACTGGCCCCAGTCAATTCATTAATTTGAATTTTAACCTCCCCGTCCACCTGACATATTCTAGGGCAGGGGAGAAGGACATCGTTCTGTGCACTTGAAGTTCCGCCCCACAACATATGAAACGGTCATGCACGCTACCAGTAAATTGACACAACTTCTGCACTCTGTGAATATTGTCCTTAAGCTACAACATTGTATTTAACTCAAATAATTTAAAATAGACTACATGTGTCTGACACAATCACTAATACATCAAATATTTATATGTAGAAATCCCATATTGATACTAAAAATCTTATTTGTGTAAAATGATTAACATATTTGCAAAAAAACATAGAATAGTGGTCTTAATTTATATAAATCCATCTCCACTCTTTCCTGAAAATTGATTTGAGATCTGTATTACTCTACTTATTAGTCACAATGTTTCCTTAAAAATTTTACTTTGAGTACATGTTACTCTTGCACAGCACACAATCATCTGTGCATGTTGCTGACCACAGTCACATTGATAGGTAAAATCAACTTTTAGCAGCAAGAAATGTTCAAACATATTAGACATATACCAATAGATATTAGACATATACACACCAATATATAGAAATAGATGTAATATATATATATATATATATATAAAACAATAATACATATAACCCAATTAATTGCACAGAAATCAAAAGCAAAAAATACTGCATGGCATACCTACGACATGGGGAAATAATCTAATTAGCATTCTTAAAATATACTTTCTTTTCCATAATCATGTTAAGTTCTACAGCTTTTCTTCTGGCCTGAGTTAACATTTCTTGACTATTATGAACCTGGAGTGTCTTATTAGCAGCAAGAGTAAATGTAAGACAGATTTTTGCTCCACATTTAAAAACCATGTAAACTTGTCCATCTGTCTGGTTCTAAAGTAGTTATTTAACACTTTTCCTTAGGTGACTAGGAGCCAGAGTTTTAGAAAGATACGTTTTTGAAACGTAATATAACATCCTGTAAAAGTGTCAATAGTTCTAATATTATTCTTTATTTTCTGAGACTTATTATTACATTTATAGATATACACGAAAATCCTGTCCTAATCACTAAATTGTGATATCTGTACATACGTGTGGCAGGTATGACAATTAGATACTCAGACATATGTAATTAAGTTCTGACTTAAACGAGGAGATTTGTTTGTGGGGCATGATTTCAAATTTTTACTAAAGAAAATCTGTGCAGGTACAGTCATGGACATATAAGTGTCCGGAACTCCACACAGGAATGGGGAACAGAATGTCAGGCCTTTATCCATATTATCTTTGGGTTTTATTTCTATTTCTCTATTGTTTATTGGCTATTTGTGAGGATCTAGACATCTCTAGTACTTCTGTGAGGACCATGAACAGAAGGGTAGGAGGATATCAGTTTTGTTTGCTGATTTATGTGGTATTTCAAAGGGGCTGTTCCCAGCAAGGATACAGTGACAAGAGATCTATACAAAATTATAATTACTAAGAAGTTTCCACAGAGAAAGAGTTTAAAATAAACAAGTATTTTTACAATACCAAGTTTTCTATCCTAATCCTCATCATACATTTCCTCTACCATTGCCCTCAACTCAATTCAACTCATCTCTAAATCTCCCCTAACCCTAACTTGTCTGGTCCATTATTTTCCAGTAGCCTAACCCTAACTTTTCATGCAGTGCTCCATTCCCATAGCCTAAAATTAAAAATTAGAAAAATGTATCGATGGGTAAGTATGTCAAAATATCACCATAATATTTAAAAAATAGAGACAAATGACATATAACCAGTTTGTCACAGGAAGGTCTACCTAAGGGAACAGTTTCTATGTAAACGGATGACCAGACAGGTTTAAAATGAGTACTTGTATAACCAAAACCAAAACACAAGAGTCAGTGCTCATCTCTTCATCTCTACATTGTACAATGTAGAGATGAGCACCGACCCCTGTGTTTTGGTTTTGGTTCTAAAATGATTTAGTTTTTTCGTTTTGGGTATGTATTTTTTTGTAAAAATGTTTTAAATGAGCTTAAAACATGCAATTTGTATGTTTTTCTGTTTTACTAACATGAAAAACACTTATTTCCATAGATTTCTAGTCAAATTATACAACTTCACATATCAAAAATATAAAATTATCCATACACAAAGAAGGTAAAGGGAAGGTACTGCAAATATCTCATGCCATCAGTTGAAAATATGGCAATAAGGCATGTTACAAAAAAATCCAATGACAAGAAACAAATATTTATGAAGCTTTTTCAATTTTCAAGCGAGAGCAAGTATATACTGTTCTCCATGATTACACCATAAACAGATAAGACACTTGAACACAGTAACGGTGCAGGGAAACTGCACAAAAAAAGACTCATTCCATCAGTCAAAATACATGGCTAGTAAAGCCTTTACAGGCCAGTTAAAGATAATAGTCAATGAGGCTTCCGGTTTCGACTGCCATGAAGTGAGGACGCAGCTCACTTCGGCTCCTTGACTTACCCAGCGTACCCATATCGCTGCACGCGACAAGTTTTGGCAACTGTATCAGCAGACACCGCTCTCCCTGCTGACACCTCAATAGCCCCAATCACTTACTCAGATGTTGTAAAGGCTATCCAAGAGACCATGGCTCCCCTCTTCCAGGCACAGGCTGAGTCTTTGCAGCGCACACTAAGGGACTTGGCTGATCAGCTCTCTCCGGTCTCTCAGCGCGTTACCACTGTTGAACAGGTTGCAGTGGATGCCTTCACTGATGTCCAGCGCCTCAATACTACTGTAAATATTCTCCAACACACTCAATACCAGCTTATGAATAAATTGGACAACCTAGAAAATAGTTAACAGCGCCTGCGACTCCTGGGCCTCCCTGAATCTATCAAGGGCCCCTCTCTCCTGGACCTCCTTACCAAATCTCTGCCCACTCTCCTCCAGGTGCCAGAAATCAGCTCCTCTATGGGTATTGAACGGGCACATCGTCTTGAACCCCCCATAACCGCCCCAGGATCGTTATCTTCCGTTGCTTAAACTATGCCCACAAGGAGGCTCTTTGGCTGGCTGGCCCTGCCCTGGAATGGGAGGGTCGCCATCTACGCCTGTTCCAGGACTACTCCGCGGAGGTGTTCGCTGCCCGCAGAGGTTTCTCCAAACTTTGCTCTCAACTATTCCAGCAACAGTGGAAGTATGCACTTCTGGACCCGACTTGTCTCAGGATCTTCGATGGTGACTCCCACACCGATCTCCTCACACCACAGGATGCCCAAGCTTTCTTACAGGAAGCCCATCTCGCCGACTCCCAGGGACCTACTCCTCCGTCTTCTTGAACTGACGTCTGATGTCTTCGTCCAGGCACTATCGATCCTGTGACCATCACAGCTTTGGCCCGACACATCTATTCCTGTAGGACTACTTCCTTGTTCCTGGACTGCTTTGTAGATGGTATCACCACTCTCCCTGATTCCTGTCTTCCCCCCCTTACCTTTCCCTTTCCTGTGCCCTTTCCTTCCCTTGCCCCCGACACATCCCCCCCCCCCCGCTTGCTGTTATACAGAAAAAAAAAAAACATTGTTTGTTTGATGACCCCTCCCGACGGCCCAGTTCAGCTTTATGGCCTCGCCATGGTTCTAACCCTGGCATCTTAGACTTCGGTCCTCTTTACCCCACCTCTCCCTACACCTCTTTTTGCTTTTTTCCTCCTCCTTTCCTTTGATTCTCGTTGTCGCACTGTGAGGCTCCCTCTGGGACCCTGGTCTACTTTCTGGAACTCTTGGTCTCCCCTTTGGCCTGAGGCCACATGTTTTTTGCTGCTGCTGACCCTGTCCTGTTCCCTATGACCCTCCTCCCACCATGACTTCTCTTCGGATAGGTACGTGGAATGTGGGTGGTATCCACTCGCCGATTAAACGGAAAAAATTATATTATTACCTTAAATGTATGCGGATAGATGTTGCATTGTTACAGGAAACTCACCTCCCTGAATCTGAAATACCTAAATTGAATACACTTGGTTTCAAAGTGCTCTCCTCCGCATGTTATAATTCTAAGGCTAGGGGAATGGTGTTGTTGGTACGCTCGCCTTTGACGGTAGTTGTCCATGCTAATGTTAGTGACCAGGCTGGGCATTACACTTTCCAAAAATGCACTATTGGTTCTGTTGCCATGTCCATCTGTAATGTTTATGGCCCTAATACATCTTACAAATCTTTCCTCCGCAATCTGCTCACCCTGTTATACCCACATAGCGACTCCTGTATTCTGCTAGGTGGGGACTTTAATATGGTGCTTTCTCCGGTGCTGGATAGACAGGGGGCCTCCTCACGCTCTTCCTTACCTCAGTTCAACCTCTCTACTTTGACCTCCCAACTCCATCTGTGCGATGTTTGTAGGTGCCTTAACCCGACGTCTCAGACATACACGTGCCTTTCTGGCGCCCTCTGTCCAGATTAGATCTCTTTATTTCTACTGCTTTTTTTCCTAGAGTTTTGGATGCCTCTATAGAACCTATTTGTATTTCTGACCATGCCTTGGTGTGGTACACACTGACCACTCGAGTGGATAGTGGGACCTACCACCCCTGGTGTTTTCCTGCCTTGTTGGCACACTCCATTACTTTTTGCTCTATGTTGACTTCCACTTGGGCCTCCTATGCTGTGCTTAATGTTACCCATCGCCAGGACCCTGCCCTATTCTGGCAGACTGCTAAGGCTGTCCTTAGAGGCAAAGTCATTTCCTATGTAGCCAAGGACAGAAAATCACGAGCTCATGCTTATCTGACGGCCCAACGTACCCTCACAGACGCTTACCAGGAATTCGATGCCCCGCCTGTCCAAGGCCCAGTCTGACTCGTTGATAGCTCCAATCATGCTGGAGGAGGTTCAGACAGCTCTTAAAGGATTGCCTTCTTGCAAGACACCAGGCCCCGATGGTTTTAGTGGGGAATTCTTTAAATTTCTTGCCCCCGACACCTCACTGAACCCCTCCTCTCTTTGTTCAACTCTTTTCAATCGACCCTCACCTTTCCTCAATATTTAACTCTGCTGTCATCGGGATCCGGAGCTCCTGAGTTCTTATCACCCCATTTCACTCCTTAATGTGGACTATAAGCTGTTCACTAAGATCTTGGCAAATAGGGTTAAACTGCTACTGTGTTCCATAATCCACAGAGACCAGACTGGCTTTATTTGGGGGCATCACTCAGTTTCTAATGTCCAAAAGGTGCTCGGGAGCTCTGGACCCCCACCTGCTTCTTTCTCTGATCTTGGACCATCTTTTTTACACCTTAAATCGCTTTGGCTTCCCCGTTCCTTTCGTCTCCCTGCTTTGTGTTCTTCATGGCTCCTCCCGGACCCAGGTGGCTTTGAATGGTTTTCTCTCTCCCTCTTTTTNTGTGGCTCTTGGCACCCGTCAGGGTTGTCCCCTCTCCTGTCCTATTTGCTCTGGCTTTGGAGCCCTTGGACGTTGCCCTGCGTAAATTGCACAAAATTGCACAAGGCATTGTTGTCGGCGGACAGGAGGTCAAATTGGCCCTGTTCGCGGATGACATGCTGTTGTTTGTCTCCAATCCGGCCTCTTCCCTTCCGGCCATAGTGGACCTATTGACGGGTTGTGGTACATTTGCTGGCTTCAAGGTCAGTTTTCAAAAGTTTCCCGCTGGTTGCAGAAGCTCAGATACGCCAACTCCCAGCAGTTGTCTCCCCTTTTAAGATCGCTCACTGTTCAGTGAAATATCTTGGGGTCAACATCACTCCTTCTCTTTGCCTACTCTACAGCTCTAATTTCCCGATTATTCTGCAGGATCTGTCCCGCAAATTGGACAGTTGGCATAACTTAACATTGTCGCTCCTGGGCCAGGCTTCTGTCTTGAAAACGGTTATCTTCCCAAAACTTTCCTACCTCCTTCAGATGCCTCAGATATTATTTCCAATGTCCTCTTCGCCTCCACATACTGCTCCTGGAATCGCATCAACCGCCGTCTAGGCCGCTCTGCGCACCATTCTCTCTATGCACCCAGTTGGGGTAACCCTGACTTCTCACCCTGCCTAACCAAAGCAACATATCCTTTTCCCGGATTTGTTCCCCCCCCCCTTTTTCCCTCCTTTATTCTTTAGCCCCTCTACCTACCCCCGATTTTGTCTCTCCTCCCCCCCCCTGTGATTTATCTGATCTTTCTGCATGTGAAATGTGCACTCCCACCTTTTCTAGTGCTTTGCAGCCGTGCTCGGATAGACTATGTTCCATGGTTACTTATTTCCTTTTGTTGTTATACCTATAATGTTTCATTATATACAATATATATATATACAATCAGTATATACAATACTTACCCTTGTACTGTTGCTATGTTTGTACCACCCCCCCCCCCGTTACATTTCGTGTCTATACTATTGTATTTACTGAAAATCCTAATAAAAACATATTTGAAAAAAAAAAGATTATAGTCAATGAAAAGGAGAATTTATGATGCTTCTTGAGTTTTTAAACCATGAGAACAAGTATTTACTGTTGTTAATCTTGGTGTAATCATTAAGAATAAACTTGGACACAATGACTGTTTTCCAATGACAGGGAAATAGAAATGGAGTGGAACACTGGTGTTTAGAATGGAGTGTTTTTGAAAGGCATTTCTAATATTCCTGGTGTGCTCTTGCTATCTAATTTTAGTGTACAACTTGTTCGTCCCACATATTTGAGAGAGCACAAACATTCCAAGAGGTATACCATGTTATACCATATACCACCAATACCAACGCTATTGCAGTTAAGGAACTCCTTTATTGGTTGAGATTGTACTTTTTTGCATGCAGTACACATCCCACAAAGAGAATTGTCCTGCAAATTGATCATTACTGGTCATGGTATAGATTTTACATAAGAGCTATTTGTTAATAGGTCTCCTAAGTTCCATGCTTTGCGATACACGATGGTTTGTCAGTGAAATAGTTTTGTAATAGAGAGTTCTGTCATAGTAGATTCCAATATCTTTAAAAACATGCTCAATCCTTTTGTGTATGAGAGTATACTGGGTAATACATGGCACAGTAGATAAAGTAATTTTCTTTTTTGCAATGAAGTTTTTCTGGTCCAATATTTTTTTATAGAATAAAAGAACTTGAAATAAATCAAGCTGCACAGTGTTCCACTTATCTATATGAGAAACAGCACATCAAAAACTGATACAGATGAATGGTGGAAACAATGTATAATAAAATGAATCAATTTTACTAAATAATAAATAAATAAATGAACACCACAACATAAATGAAAAGAATGATCAAAATATGATGAAAGAACTCGAAAAAATAGTCCAAATCAAATGATAAAACAAATTCCAGAACAACTTATAATTCAAGGGTGATACGAAGTAAAAAAAGTCATTATAAAAAACGGAGTGTAATGCCTGAGTAAGCGAGTCAGATTACTTGCCACTAGTAATGATCCAAAGCAGCAACATCCAGATGTAATTTGATGTTGTGAGGATAAAACTTTGTAAAAGTTAAATGTAAGGAGCTCCTCTATTTGTGTGGCCAGCCTGTGTTGTAGAGTCGAATCCAGAGAGCTGATTCTGGAGAGTATGATCTCAGAATAGAAGGTTTAAATTTGTGGAGGAAACGAAGTCTCAGAGGACATATGTCCCAGGAAACCGCTGGTATGATCGCTTACAGGAACTGCTCCACTTTAAAAGAAAAACACTCTGCAACGCGTTTCGTATGTTCCACACTTTTTCAAGCTGTGTCTATCATGAAAACGAGGCCCCTTTTTATAGAGGCTGTCAGCACTTTTCAACACACTGGTTGATTAATTAATCGTGGTGTTTCCACTGAATAGCATATTCTTAAATAGACAAATGACAAAAAACAAAATGATAAAGGTAGATACAAAAAGTAAATAATGCAGCAGAATATAATAAAGCATACAAAGTACAAGATAATAATGAAAAATGTGTAATTAGATTTTATCTGAAAAAACTGTTATCCAGCAGTGCAAAAGTTAAAAAAGCTCTTGTAGTGAATCATAGAATCGCTGTGACAATATATGTAAAAAAAAAGTGATTAATAGTGTGATACTTATCACATAGTATAGATATAAATATAGATAAATTTATAAACTTTAAACAAATGTGATTATGCTAAATTCCAAGCTCTCACTAAGGCCTTGATTCATCTTTTCTTATGCTTTACACTCTTCTTTTGGTGGTGCGAGTGAATGTAATGTTGGTCACTGGTGCGAGTGTAAGTGATGGAACCTCCCCTTTTTGCTGTGCGAGTGAT
>JABWIB010001775.1:45014-65257 GCA_016617825.1 Platyplectrum ornatum | reverse complement strand
TTTTTTTTTTACACTTTTATTGGCTGAATGGCTGGTCTTCACAGACCAGCCAATCAGCGCGATCGTGGGGGCCGGGGGGGTCTCGAACCTTCCCCCGGCGACGGTTGGTGACGTCTGCTGTCGGAGACAGCAGCCGTCACTGCCGGGTCACCCTGCGGTCACGCAGGGTGACCGAAAGTTCGAGCGCCGTACATGTACGGCGCAGGGTCGGAAGGGGTTAAACTAAATGTTTATGAGCATGTGTACAATGTAGCTTTTTTTTTCAGAACAGAAAGAACTGACATGCACTCAGCCCGAATATAATCATCATTACTTGGCATAAAGGTTTATATTTGCCATGAATGAACAACTTAATAGCATGAATGTGATGTAATGCCATACATCCAATTTGCAGACAGACATTTCAATCTTAAATTAAATTGAATGTTATCACATCGGAACATACCTGAGCAATGCCTCCATTAAGTAGAAAAAGACTGTCATATTAATGGATGTATTGTAAGAAATATGTATTGTAAGAAATGCTCATAGAGAAAGGAAACTTTCTTTGTTTATTTTGTGAGATAACATAGACAGATGTGAGAGGTATCACTTCTGCAAATGAAGAGTTAGGGATAAAACTGAAGCAATGACATCAACCCCAGCACCTGGCACAGTATCAGCAACCAGGGCTGGTTCCACCAGGGAACAACCGGGGCCATTGCCCCGGGGCCAGTAACAAATGTAAGATTTTAAAGGGAGGTTTCTCCATTTCTAGTAATGCATGTAGAGTATACTAGAGCGATAGAGATGGTGCACTATATAAAGAACTTTTAGGGTATATTAGATATATATATATATATATATATATATATGGATTATATTTGGGTATACAGTATATAGTGTACCATAGACCATTAATACACCCTACATATATTACAGTATGTGCTATTGCTTACACCGTTTAATGCCTTAATGACGCAGCCTATTTGGGACCAAAAGACTAAGTCCTATTTTATTAATCTGACATGTGTCACCTTATGTGGGAATAACTTTCTAATGCTTTTAGTTATCCTACTCATTTTTTCATGACATATTGTACTTAGTGGTAAATTTTGGTTGATACGATCAGTCTATATTTGTGAAAAATGCGAAAATGTTGCCATTTTCACAATGTTACTACACAAAATAGTTGATAATTAGTAATTACTATATGTCTACTTTATGTTGGCATCATTGGTTAAACCTCCTTTTATGTTTTTAGGAAGGCAGGGGGCTTATAAACCTAGAAGCAATTTTTCAAATTTTCAAGAACATTTCAAAGTTTCAAAAAGTTAGGGGCCAGTTCACGTTGGATGTGGCTTTGAGGGGCCTGCATGATAGACACCCCCATAAATAACCCCATTTAGAAAACTGCACCCCTCAAGGTATCCAAAACAGCACTCTGGAAGTTTGTTAACCCTTTAGGTGTTTAACAGGAATTAAAGCAAAGTGAAGGTAAAATTTTAAACATTTCTCCCTTTTTTTTAGCAAATGTTAATCCATTTTATTCTGGAAAGATGTTAAGCAGGACAGATGTTAACCAGAAAACAAAACTTAAAATGTAATCCCCTTATTCTACAGATTTTAGAAATATCCAATATATGGTTGTAAAACGCTATTTGGGTATAGCGTAGGGGTCAGAAATGAAGGAGCAGCATTTGGCTTTTTTAGTGCAGGTTCAGCTGGAATGGTTTTGATACCAGATGTATCAGTAAAAACCACCAACAAGTGATACAATATTATAAACTATACCCCTCAAGGAACAGTACTTGCGGGCTATCATAAATGAAACTAATTAGAATATCTATTTTTAATGCTGGAAATATTCAAACTATGCCACCTTTTGATAAATTAAAAAAATATAAAAACAAATAAAAAAATGAAATCATTTAAAAAAAACCACACGGACAAAATTCTTTTCTTAATTTTTTTATTTCATTTCTTTTTTAAAATTTTTTACACACATCTAGTGCTTATTCATTCACAAACAGGCTACTATTTGTCTGTGAATAAATAAGCACTAGCCATTCGCGGCGATCGGAGGCAGGATTAATTTGACACCCTGCCTACAGCTCCATAATATAAGGGTCTGGATTTCTGAGATTGCCTCAATGTTGTCAGTTGAGAATTGACTGCTAACAGGAGAGGTCAAAATATCTGCAAAGAAGCAAGGAGCCCATCTACAGTAGACTGTTCAGGGTCCTGGTGAACAAATCCCTGGCATGAATGGGGCAATGCCAGGTGATTCTGCACCTGATGCACATGTTATACAGTAGAATTCTATTCATTTTTACTCCTTCACCTCCTCCCTCCTTTACATAATCTATTTATTTGTTCACTTTACATGGCATCATAAAGGAGTATGTATAAATGAATGGTGGGAACTGTTTGTCCCCATCAGTATGGTGCACTATGAATACACTGACCTGTTGCTGGGTGTGCTTCTTCAGGTGCGTGATAAGATCCACATAGGGAGATATGTAACATTTTGTCTTGATATCACAGAGGTGATACCTAAGATATCAATGTTAATTATATGCTTGGTGCATTTTTGCTGCTATATCGATACTCACCCTGTGGAGTTTAGTGACTTGCTCGAACCCAACACCTGGTGCACAACTTACAGGTCTGCTCCAGGGGAATGACTTGCCAAACTTTGGAAGTGGGATGGGCAAAGTAGCACGCAGTTCAGTGTTAAGAATGTTTACTTGTGTCTGGAAGTCACCCAAGACATGACNCTGGCGTGGAACCCCTTGTCACTTAGTGGTTTCCGGAAGGGGGTGCAGAGGCACCATGTCATTTTCCAAGGGATTGAGTGCTGATTGAGCCAAGGCATTGTGTTAAATTGGTAAAGGACTTGGCTAAGGATCAGCCTGAGTTGAGACTGGTTCAACATGGGCAGTCTTGCACTGCTTTATTTTGGCTCCATTAAGTTATGTAGTTGATTTAAAATTTGATAAATACATTTTTATTCAGACTCAAGCGTAAGCTTTCAGATATGTAACAGTTAGTAAGCTGTTTGTCTCTATCAGCTTCTCTTGCCAGGCTGGGCACCACCCACACTCCAACCCTTACCCTTTCCATCCAGACTTTGGTTCTGGCTCTTTTTCTATGGGGCTCGAGCCAGTCAACTTCCTACTCAGCCCAGGGGTACTGTTGCATGTGCCTTATGGTCGCATCACTTGCAGAAGTCTGGATCCAGCTACTTTTTTATGACATGTTTACTGTGCCACACATGTTAAAGTGGACCGCTACATGCAATCAACTTTAAATAATGTCTGATTAATTTGCTTAATTTGCTTTATATTCTCTATATATGAATTATTCTGTTTCATCCTCCTGGTAGATAGGCAGTGTGTTGATTGTAATTAAGCAGAATGCCTTCATTCCGGCAGATATTGGAACTTGAACACTGCAGGTGTGCCCATTAAACAGAATGGGGTCTGAAGAAACTACACATTTAGTAAAGCTGATTAAAGCCTCATTTATTAACAGGGTTTTCTGTAATTTCTGTTTAGTGCTTCTATATGATCTCCTGGTATTTTTCTTTTTTACATTTCCAGTTACTATATACGTGGCATTATGTAGCACAGTTGTTCCAAGTCCCTTAGACATACCTCTTTGAAGTCACCTAGGGGCGTAGGAGAAAAAAGTGATCATTATCATGACAACATTAACATAATTAAATTCAATTGTGAGAATATCATTAAAATATCGAATTTCTAATCTAAATAAAAAATCTGTGAAAAGTTTGCTAATTTGGGCCTCTAATGGAATATCTTCATTGCGAGTCCTCACCTGCCCTCAGAGATCCCAAATTTTCTCCTTACAAGAACTCCAAACGAAACTTCACCCGACACCTGTTGCAATTCTTCCATTTATCCAAGCCCAACATTACATTATTTATTGCAACTCCCTATTCTCTCCTGATGACTGGAGTAACAGCTTAGATTCATTACTTCTACGCTCTTCTGGCTATTGCCGCCATATTTCTCTATTCTAGCAAATGTTCCGGATACCTCACTTTCCCCAAGAGTCTCCTGGTAGTATAGCAGGATGGGCCAAGGACTTCCCCCAGATTTCAGTGGAAACCTTATTAGGTTCTCTGACGACCTCTATATCACTTATTATCCCTTCCATGTATCGTGAGATGCTTTACCGAATTTTTTACAGGGGCTATCTGTCCCCATCTCGCTGCTCAGCTATAGGCATCACTTCCACAAGTACTTGCCCTAAATGTTCTACTCCTAACGCCACCCTTTACCACTGCCTATGAGATTGCCATTCTATTAAACTCTTTTGGATCCGGATTAGAGACTTCGCAATTCGTCACCTAGTACCCTCCTTCTCTCACGCCGGAATGGGCGCTCTTTGGGCTCCTTCCCTCCACACCTTAACTACCTAAAGGTATCAAAAAACTACTGATGATCCTGTCTGCGGGGTGGAAAAAATGTACACTACAACACTGGATACAGCCTCGCCTCCATCCCTAACCCTTTTTGCTAACAAATTATTCTTCTATTTCCGTATGGATTGGCTGGAAGCCTCGTTAGCCAAAACTGCATCCTTTATCTGTGTATGGGAGAAATTTATAACGACCCTCTCTCCCTCTACCCGTTCCCAAATCGAATTATGTTTTAGATCAACCGACTGGTTTGAAACTAGGTTATTGCTTAATGAGCCCCCGATTCCACTCCCATAACTGATGCGATCTTCTGGGTTTTGTATCTCTGCAGTACCCCTTTACCATCATATCTTTGATAATCTCTTCTCACCTCCCTTTATGGTTAGCTCTCTCGGTTTCCCAATTGTATATTTGCATAAATTGCAATATGTTTTCTTTTTATTGCCTGGTTTCTTCTATAATTCCCAATGTATAGGATGACATGCTCCAAAATCTGTTTCTGTTCACTGCTTGTATACCTATGTATGTAACTTTCTCATGTTTATATATTTTTGTGAACATTTTTCTCGTTTCAATAAAAAAATGTCTAAAAAAATAAACAAATATAAACTGTAAAAAAGGTTACAGTACAGCTAAAGTGTTGGATTATAATATTTGCTCAGAATTACATATTCTTATGCTTCTGATAAATGAGGTTTGGGATCCAAGTGTTTTTACTAGTTGGTATAGATTTTTAGCTAAAACCTTAGGGAATATGGGCAGAGTGTGTGATTTACATAAATCACACCACCTGCATGATAAACGCATAGCTTTTCCTATAGGTGGACAGGGTTTGACATCAAGTACTGCCCATCATTGTGTCATTTGGGGCTGAGTCAGTGATTTACAAAAAATTACTGCTTCAGTTCAAGTCCAAGGAGATTTTCAGATTTTCTACTTTAACCAGGGCATGATATCGCTATTAATCTGGAATTCAGATTGATAGCGATATCATGTCCCAGCATTTAAAAGGTGGTTTTTATTGACTTTCCTTTGATTTTCAGGTGGCCATACACTAGACGATTTTTAGATCATCATGGATTTGTGCTAAAAATTGTCTCGTGAATGGGCAGCTTTACACACAAGACCTGAATTAATGGGACACATGAACAAACTTCAGAATCTTTCCTTGCCATCCCTAGAACCTTTAATGAGTTACATTGAGTTGGTTTGAGGGTTTAATAAGACTGCTGGAAATGTCCCTTTAAAGGCCAGAAGCGCTGAGGATGCCTCATCTGAGCACTGTCAGTAGACATCCCCATCTCTCCTTGTATCTCAGCCACTTCACTGAGCGTTCTCAGTCTGTCTCCTACCCCCGCCTGCACTTTCACAGCTGCTCATTCGCGCCACCTACTGGCCAGTCTACCTCATGACCGCTGGCCAGGCTTTAACAGGCAGGTAGCTGAACCAATTAGGTATATTTATTAATGACTTATCACTTTTCATGAAGTTTTTCATATTTATAAAGCAGGTGTTTACATGGCGATGCATGGAAACATCACTGTACATCACTGCCCTGCTCTCCTGAATGCGGAGCAGCACTTCATGATATTTACAAAGGTAGGAAGCGGAGTTTAGCACTTCCAGCGTTCAGATAACACCTGCTCAGGCTAGCGTTATCTGATCGATACTTGCTGATAGTGCAGCAGCTGGACTCCCCTGCTCTCCCCAATTAAGCACTAAAGCCCCCTCGCTCCCTCCCTCCATTGGAAGGGAGGAGTAAGAAAGGACTTCAATGTAGAGAGAGGGGGGAGTGCAGGGGAGTATAGAGCTGCTGCACTGTTATGTGAAAGATCCTGCGATTGCTGGTAACTGCTACACATGTGACAGCCTTCAGCAGGATATACAGGGGGAGTGAGGAAACTGAAGTGCAGACTCCCCCTGTATATCCTGCTGAAGGCTGTCACATGTGTAGCAGTTACCAGCAAGTCACAGGATCTTTTACATCAGACAGGTCTCAATCACATACAGAGCAGCTCTATACCCCTTGTCACTGAAGTCCTTCCTTACTCCTCCCTTCCAAGGGTGGGAGGGAGCGAGGGACAGTGACATAGATGGCGAGCCGTTACTTCCACATCTCGTCAGCGACGGAAAGTACCGAAGCTGACGAGAATCACCGAGGGACATCGCGGGACCAGTTACTCGCAGTAAATATTCTGGTCGCAGTGGCCATCGAAGGCGATGCGAGCCTGGTTGATGGCAGCTTCGAGCGACACATGACTTGTGATAAATAAACCTAAATGAGACGCCCCTCGCTCGTGTCATTCACTGATTCTTCTCCTTCATCGCAGACTAATGTCTCAGCCGGAGGGCGGGACCGTTCTGGGTGACGTCACGCGTCTTGAAGACAAGGGGGCTGGTCCCTCCGTTCTGCAGGGTGAAGTAAGAGGATCGGATGCTGGCTACAGCGATGTGTAGTGGAGCAGGCTGTGGTAATGCTGCTAGCCTGGCAGCGCTGTGCACGGATGACATGGATAATAGCTGAGGCAGGTAAGGCTCGGGGCTAGCGGCTTGTGGCATACATGGATGTTATGTGTCTGCAGTGCAGGGACGGGACAGGATCCGTGCTTATTGTCCCTGGTGCATGGTCACTCCGCATTGTATGATCACCTTGAATGGATGTAGGTTGTGAGTTTGCACTGCAGTGCCAGGACTCCCTAGTAAATGCTGCTGTGACCTCCACACTGTGCAGTCACTTACTATAGTCCCATTCACAAGCATCAGCACCATCATGGCATGTGTGTGTCAGTGTAACATATGTAACATGCTATGCTAGGGGCCATCAATGTAACATATGTAACATGCAATGCTAGGGGCCATCAATGTAACATATGTAACATGCAATGCTAGGGGTAATCAATGTTAAACATGTAACATGCAATGTTGGCGGTGATCAATGTAACATGCAATGCTGGGGAAGATCAATGTAACATGCAATGCTGGAGGTGATCAATGTATCATATGTAAACATGCAATACTGGGGGTGATCAATGTAACACACGTAACATGCAATGATAGGGGGTGATCAATGTAACATAAGTAACATGCAATGCTAAGGGTGATCAATGTATCATATATAAACATGCAATGCTCTGGGTGATCAGTGTAACATGCAATGCTGGGGGTGATCAATGTAAAATATGTAATATGCAATGCTGGGGGTGATCCATTGTGTATCACATGAGGGTCAGGTGCTATGAATGTAACATGTAACATGTAGCAGTGTCACATTCACATGGAATATCATCACTGATTATAATTGTAATGTTACATGCAATGTTCTGAGCATGATCATATTCTGAATAATTGCTTGTAATATTATGGTCACTGTAATATTATAGGGATATCTATGTCATGTTATAAATAGCAAAGTGTGACATGTAACATTAGCGTTAGTGCTGTTTACTACACAAACACTGTATCCATGTATAATGTGGTTTCTTATTCTATATACATGCAAAAATAATCTCCTTATTTCTGTGTTTGTAAAGTAGCCGAGTTCCATTTATACTGCCCAGGACGGTCACATTCAGTCCAAATGGCGATCACTACCTGTGTGGTGCATACTAGGCCTGTGGTTCCATGGTGTGTATTGTATAGGGTGTATCAGGCCAATTGGTAACATTTGTTTTTGTATGTGTACCAAGTACCAAGCTTGGTAGGATTATGTGCACTGTCTATGGTACACCAGGCCTTGTAACATTGTATTGTTATTCCTTGTTATCTTGTCAATATAAAGAGATATTGAGAGTGCATTTTGAGACTTTTTATTATACTGACTGATCATTTATGAATCAGTGCAATTTATTGTTATTACACATTATCTCAGGTCAATATAAAGATATTGAGAGTGTATTTTGAGATTTTTTTATTGACTGATTAGTTCTGCATCAATACATTTTGTAATAAATCTATTTCTCCTGTGTGTCTTAATCTATACCAATATATAGTATGCAACTATATATATCTAAAATATATATACTTTATATCTTTAGTATTGTTCTAATAATGGTTTATTATGGAAGCATTTATATGTGTATTTATCTAAGAGAGCAACATCTAAGGGACACACAAATGTGAAAGCTGTCATGTTGATAATAATAGACTGGAAACCGGTAAAATATATTATGATTGTTCTGTGAATGCAGAGAGAATACTTCTGTAAGAGTGCAAGCATGTACTGTGGCTTTATCTGTGCACCATTTTATCTTTTTTCTAAATGTTTTTTATAAGCTCCTTGTTCATGTGTCCCAAGCTCGGGGTATAGTTTTTATCTTTACTTTGCTTTACTTTGGCTGTGTTTTCCTCTAGTACACACACAAATGATACTGTAGAACGAAAATACGTGTTTATTCTTTCNTTATAACCTTAAACGACAGTGCGTAGAGCAACTTCTTCCATTTAGCCCGTCATTACTCACAGTGATAGGCAGCATCAGCATCTTTTGCCCTTTCGTCCTATTTATAGATCATAAGAATGTGACTCAGTGATCTTACTTGATCTCAGTAAATAGAATATTTTTGCTTACACTCACATGTCTCATATAGAAATATCATTTTATTTACATATGGGAACTTCTTTAATGTTCACAGTTCGGCATCACATCATGTAGGCCTGTATACATGTTGATGAGATTCTGTTATTATGAATTATGTATTAACACTTCAGCATCTGCCACTTTACTACTCATTTGCTTGCCCTCTCTTTACTCAGTGGTATTGTATTGTAACGTCTATGTAGTGACCGGAATTATTGATTCCTCAGGAGAAAAATATGTACTTACATATTAAATGTCCATATATGTGTAAACAAACCTGTTTTGTAATGTAAAATACAAGTACNTTGTATAGAATAAGTATTACATTGCATATTGACTATATTCAGTACTTGGCTCCAGTAGCAGTAATGATCAGAAACCCTGGTAGTGCAAGTATGTAACTAGAAACGCTACAGTAATCTCTGTACACACTGAAATCTTGCGTCTCAGGGCCTGCAAAACCTGGCACAGCGCCTGTCTGGACACCCGAGTCCACCATGTACATCACAGATTACAGCCATACCCACAGTACGGGCTGGTTATTTAAAGAAAGTTGTTTGAACGTAATGTGAAGTACCTAGAACAGCTGATAAGGTAGCTGCAATTATATGCAACCTAACATAATATAAGTGTAGGCTATGTCCGTAGCATCATAATGACATTTAATAATAAATGTTAATAGTTAATCACATTTGTTTCGTTTAATTATGTGTTCTGTAGTCTAGAGGCCTCATGTAGTGTTGAACACTTGTATGGGCTTGATCAGACACATGTCAACGTTTAGCTGTTAACCAGTATAATATACCTGTGTCTTAATAGAAAATAATAGAGACTTTAAGTGTATTAAGTGTTAAAATTGCATCAACCTATTTATAAACCATATATATAATGAAATGCCATATGTACTAATAAAACGAGTTTCTTTATAGTATTATCAATAATGATAATCACATTCATAGCATACATAATAGTTGCATGCAACCATCTGCTGTTTACCCTTTCAAACTCTAATGAAAATCTTCCATGTAGCAATTCAAATGGAAATTTTAATTAAGTAATGTGAATAGATGGCCATAACTTCATGTAATATGGAGGCCAGGTTAATGAAAGAAGTGCTGTTGCTGTGAAGGGTAGTCAGAAGCTAATAGATGGTGCTGGTTGTCATCAATGAACTTTCCAGAAATGTGCCTCCTCATAGGTGTATATGTGTCCTATCTATCTGTTTTTCCAAGATGAATGGTTGAAAGAGATGTATTACTTATACCGACACATTGTTAGTGCAGAGATGCAATGTGTGGAAATAAACATACACCTCTTCTTAAAAACAATGGGAAAAAAGCAAGATCATTCATTAACATCTTTTTTTTTATTATTTACGGTATTAAAAAAATCTAATGTGTGCAGTGTGCCTGTGTACCTTGGGAGAAGTCATTTTCTAGGCTGAGTGAATCAATATTCATGAGAATGGACTCTGTCACATCATGGTACGTGTTTTCCATTAGTGACTGACTAATGCACTAAGATCCATATCATAGGGGTGTATTGGAAACCTGGGGCTCTGTTATGGTGGCACAGTGTCTATATTTATAGACTGGACATCTATGAAATAACATTCAAAATACATTGGCCTATTATCCTGATGACACTCAAATGTTTATCTGCAAAAGAAATAAGCAGTAATAGTTTTTAACAGCAATCCATTTCCAGTAATTGCCAAACTGAACTGCATTGTGCCTGCCCGTTGCTACAGACTACCTTACTTCATCATTTGCAACACTTTATGCCTGTGTGATGTGCTGGGGTAATTGTTTCCCAAGTGTAATGAGCAAGTAATTAACATGAAAAACCAAAAAACACAACGTTAAGGAAAATCCATCCATCACCTCTCTACATGGTACAGGGGAAAGCAATACATCTCATTTTCATCAATTTTGGTTACAAATCTTTATCCATTTCCAATAATGAAAAACCATCTACAATGCTATGAGAAATAGTCAACAACTACGGCGTTAATTGCTGCTATTGGCTGTAAACAAATATGACAAATAAATGGGTGCTGATCTTTTTCCGGTTACTTGCTGATGTACAGTGTTTAGTAANTAAAATCCTGTATTCTTGTTGTGGTTCACACTAGTTCTAATTAGGAAAAAATTTATTTATACAGCAAATCTGGTAAATGAATTGTTCTGCCATGACGTGACACCATGAAATGATGCAGTAAGGTTGAGTTACTTTTTTAGGTGCAGGTGTAGACCTGAGCAACATCATGTCACAGTGTGAGGGGGTGCATGTGAATTTTAATTAGTGAATAATGAATGGATGACATTTTATTGATCTGCTTTATGGTTCACTGTTGTTCTCATTATTTTTCTGTTCGTTTCTGCAAATTTTACTCTTCACATTATTACTACTACTACTAATACTACTACTACTACTAATAATAATAATAATAATAATAATAATAATATTGGTAGTAATAATGAATGATTATAATGTTCAGCCAGATCCAAAACTACAGTTCTAATGTCATTGGATCCCTGAGCACCCAAACGTGTGCCTGATGATGACCTCCTTATTTCCACATCTCCTTTTAAATGTATTTTAAAATATGAACAGTTTTTCTAGAACATTCTATAGAATAATAATTAGGATCTGATTGGTTGCTTTAGGCAGCACCTCCCTTTCCCTGGCCACTTAATGTATATTAAGTATTTAAAGTAAGACTTATTTATCAGCTAGGACTGTTCCCTGTATCTTGAACTGCAGCCTTGTCTTTAGCCCCCTGGGGTTTTCTTCTCTGTTTTTGCTGTGTAACAGTCTCTTTAAAAGTGAGAAAAGCAGAAAGCAAGCATTTTATATGCTGACCAAATAAATATATATATTTTAATAATGCCCCGGTAGATTTTCAGAGGCTCCCTAGTGCACTTATAAAATATTTTAAAAAGTAATGTGATTGTCATTTTATATTGATATTTATAATGTAAATTAAATATGTAACGTATGCGTCCGTTTANTGTGGAAATGTCATTTAAGTAAATGCCTCTATTTACCGTTCCCCGCCCATTGGTAATATGTTGAAGATTAGTTGTCCTTGAAATGAAATCTCTTTCAAACCACAGTTATGTCTTCTTAATTTATTGGTCGTTCATTGATCTTGGGGAACTAGTGTTAGTTTACGNTCCCCCGTTCTGCCTGCTTCACTTTAGGTTGATTTCAGGTGGGGGCAGGTACATTTTTCTAATCTACATCATCAAATTGGAAGACTATTCTTTGGTTCAAAAAACGTGTTTAAACAATGACAATACTTCCCATGGTTTAATTACATTCTGGTGCACACGCTGGCACTAATAAATTCACTAATAATTCAGTGTGAGTTTACAATGACATACCCTGCAACATATATTAACAGAAACCAGTACACTTAAAGGGGTGTCCATGAGAAGGGCACAACTTGTCATTCCCAGTACAGTCAATTTAGTCCCTTTTAACTGTAAGACTGTTAAAAACTCTCAGGGTACCGGCTAAAAAGGTGTAGCTGGAGGATATGCAATGACTCTTGCTGATAGGGTGTGTTGTCTGTGGAGATCATTGGTAGGGTGTGTGAATAAGTACTGGTACCAATTCATCACATAACTACCGCTTGGGTAGAATCGAGGTCATTACCATGATACCAGGGTACCAGTCTACCCTCACATTTTAGAAAATGTGGAAGCTGTTTTGTGTNTGTGTATATACATTTTTGACAAACATCTGTGTTATACCAACATGTTTAGTAATCTATAGGAGCCTATCAGTAGTCCCAGGCATGCCGGTGCAGCGATGGCTAAATTCCTGTGTATAAGTATCTTAAATAATGCTATATAAGATAATCTTTGTTCAATGAATTTTAATTGCTGTCTGCTTCAATAACACGGAAATGTTATCTGTTATCTGACAGCAGTTGAGGACTGTCGGCATATTTTACCACCAGCATTCAGTCTGGTAGAGGCACAACCAGGGGCTGCCACACTTTCTGTGGCTAGAGGCTGATTTACTGGATTCAGTTCTCAGTCAGCTGCAAACAGCTGGGACATTGTTTATTTTCTGGCCCATATACTATTAAACATCTCTCGATTGTACCATGAATGCTCTGTCACTGCAGCTTCCGTCTCATTTTACTCCATCTGTCGTTTTTTTCAAGGCTATTTGGCCTATTTTATTCCTGCCTGAATTTTAACATTTAGAAATAACATGAAAATGACGGCTGCCTGGGGAGTTACTAAGAAATGAACTATTTCTACTGGGNTTCACAAACTTCCTAGATATGGACTACTTTACAGACCATCGCCTCCCTTGATGATGAAGCTGGTAGTGAGCGTGAACCCGTCCCCTTCACCCTCCCCAGAATGCCCAGAGTGTCATTTCACTAGTACCCACCGACATCGCTGAGCATTGCCTAATAACATAGGTATAAGAAACATGTCCTTGTAAAAAGAGAATTTTAATGACTGCTACTATATTGGCTGCATTGAATTGTGGCAGACAGAATTGCACCTATACATTCCAAGGCAACACAGATTTTGACACAGATGACGTTGGTTTCTGAGTTTATTGAATTATAATGAAATATTTCCAATTCATACAAGAAAGGTCTAGGCCCAAGGTTACTGGAACAGGGAGGTTAGATCTGAGATTTGAAAATAAGAGAAAATCAGGTGGAGAATATAGCCGGGCACTCGCTAGAACAATATCGCTCTTGTGTATACTGGTGGCGATAAACAGGGCAAATCCACCCCATCATCTGCACCATACAGTGTGAGTGACAGCTGTCCCCCAGGCACCTCAGATCAGCTGAAGCCAGTACCAGATCCTGGTATACATGGTTTTGACCAGATGCTGATGAGCATATGCTCTTTCTCTTATTTTGTAAATGTAGTTAATGAAAATGTCAAGAATAGAGAGTTTTTCAACATAAACTTCCTTATATCTCCTCCTTGTGCTTGTGAATCTGAATTTGGTATAACTAGTGAAATTAGGGAGGACTGTACTATATGTATGCTGATGTAGCACGGTTACTCAAACTTTCTAGATACAATTGTGTTTAACTCAAATTGCTCTTTTCTTTACTATTACTTTTCTGTTTACTTTAGTAATTAAAAATAAAATGATATGCTTGGAACAGACACATTGATAAAAGGAGAAGGGACGGTTGCGGTAGGTCAGGTCTATATGACTTTCTTGCTTCTTAAACGGTCTATGATTATGTTGCCTTCCAGGCAGTTATAGCACAGTATGGACTGGATCCAGGCATTGGAAAAGGGGGCATTTTGCAATGACAGGATCAGAAGACACCTATATTTTTCATTTGAGCATGTACCCGCTGCAGGCTCCCAGGACTACACTACTGGCAGTCCTTCCGATGCTGTGTATTGGGTACGCATGGTGGAAGAGAGATCCATGTACAGAAAAGGATGAGTTAAACCCTTAGACGCAGTCCTGATTTCTGCACCATTTTATGTGGTGATATTATGGTAAGTTCTTGCGATCAAAACTCCCTTATGTGCGTAAGTTCACTCCTCTTGCCCACACTGGTGTTCAGAAACTGGAGTGCTGATCGTTTTTCTGCATCCAGCTCTATTTCATAAAAAATAATTGTCAAAAATAGTAGTCAAAAAACAGCATTAAATATTTAGACTGCAAATAAGTTATGGTAAGAATTAGTCATGCATTTATTCCTAGGACAATGTTCTATTTAACATGATATGAAACGTGAAATACCATGTCAGATGAATCAGTGAAAGGCCATCCTATTTGTTTACCCTTTAACATTTATGGAAATATTGACTCATTAATAAGGTAGTCTTTTTTTAATAAGCCCTTCTTTCAGTCCACGCATCTATTTACCTCCCTGAATTATGGAACTTGTACAGCCTTTGTGACTTCAGTTCTGTTGCAAATAATTCCACTATACTTCAGCAATTTCCCATCAGCCAGGATGCACAGCAACGCAATATATATTAAAGAAGCGTTTCATAGGAACTAGATGATGTTAAAATCCATTTGCTTAGAGATTTTTTAGCTTGCATATACTTTAGAGCCCTATGAATCATTGATTTTGCAATCTCTGTAATTGCAGACAGGCCAAATGAGCTACTAGGTANGTATTGAATTAAAGAAGTAAACCATTAATGTCTAAAAAAACAATAATAATAATGTGCTGAAAACACAAACATCTGCTGTAATCTACATGTGCAATAAAACTGTACTGTAAGTATCCACAGTGCAGAACTGTACAATGAAGTACAGTGTATACAGTGTACTACAGTGATAAGCTTGCCAATGGGACCACCTGTCTGATAGGACCATTTTCAGTNCCAGAGGTTGTCCTATTAGACAGGTTTTGCTGTATATTTTATAATCATCTTTCTACCTTACTCTGATCGTATCGGAGATAACCCAGCGAGTACTTGAAAGTCCAAACATCTAACCGTGTGGTCCAAAGCACAATATATATTTACTCAACAAAGTTAGCATTATTACATATATACTAGTTACATAAAACAGAGAGCTAACTGGCATTAAGATGGTCCCATTATGAAGTTTACTGAGCATCCAGCACAGTTATACATACTCATTTCATCAAGATCAATTCATCTGGATTGGTCTTCTTCAGTCCTTGTGTCACTGTTTAGTAAGACAATTGAATGCTTTGTTTTTATATATACTGGAATGTGTGTTTATACGATGTAAATGCAATTCAGTTTTGGAATCTGTATTTATTATAACTTACTTTTGATTGCTTGACCTGATGGCTTAACCAAGATATATATATATATATATATATATATATATATATGTGTGTATATATAACTTTTCTTATGTACTATGATATATATGCCGAGCAGAGCAGGATTTACATATCCTTTTATTATACTTAACCAGCTGCATTTATTGTAAAACCTCTGTAATTGCACACCCCCTAATGTGCCGGGAACAGATAAATCACTGGGTAACAGAAGAGGATGAACTCCTTGCTATCCCATTCAACCCATCTGTTGAAGCTGCTGTGAAAGAAGTTATAAATTATATCAGACCCGCAGGTACACACCCCAGAGAACCAGAGAATCCAAGAGGTGGCCGTATACTACCATAACCTAGCTTCTAAATAATACAAGCATATCTTTTCTTTCCGTTAAAAGCCTATACCCATCTATACAACATCTATTCGCGTTTCTGCTGACAGATTTTCACCTAGTTTGATTTGATCTCTGGAAACATTCATCATGTCTTTAATACTTAAACTTATCATTATTGTCAGGGTACATAATCACTAGAATGAGTTTTACAGTACGGTGGTTCAGAAGAAAATACAAGTGCTCTCACCTTGAGTATACTTTGTAGTAGTATTTTTGTCACTTGAATGAGTAGAACTGTAGTTGTCCCTCTTATGAAATCTGTATTGTGCAAGTGTATAGTGTAACAGGTGGCAGAGTTTAGCAGCCTTCTGTGTAAGCTCTTCTTCTTCTGGGGCTAGGAATGATTCATTCATATTGAACTAGGCGGTTATGAAAACTGATAAATAGAAAAATGTGAATTATTGATATTTCTTCATGTTTTGTTTTGCTATACACAGGTAATTGCTTTACATTTGCATAACAGAGAAGTGAGGTTATCATGATCTATGTACATTTCTGACAGGTTCTGTAAAAAAAAATACTTAATGGTGGCAAGCATTGATGTTTTGTGGTGTCCTACCTTTGCAAAACAGATTGCAAATTCCCTACTGTCCTTTGTTTGGTGTTGCCTAGGAAATATTTTGTGTAAAAATAATGAGGATGCTTCTAGCATTAGTAGAGAAGTACCAGCTATAATGAAAGATGGCTAGATGGATGGATAGGTAGATGGATAGGTAGATGGATGGATGGATAGATGGATAGATAGATATACCTTGGAGCCAGATTACCAGAGTCAACATATACAGTATATCAAAATACCTGAGCGTTGCTGTCTAGTGAAGGGGTAAAGTGGATGTACGTGCATGCCCACCGTTGGGAGGTACTATCCATGCCAAGATACATACACCAAAAGAGTGGATATATATATACAGATGCAGTGAAGCCAACCAATTCAATTCCATAAATAAAAATGCTAATCTTTATTAATCTGATATTGAAATATTCATTGGAAAATGACATGTTTAACATCCCTGTATAAGTTAAAATTTTAAAAGAATAAGTGTAAGAGTAGGAACAATAAGTCAAATTAAAATTGGAGAAAAAGGGGTTAGCCCTGTCACGCAAAATTGATATTCAATAAAAATATATATCTGCAGAAACCTGTGGCTAGTCTTATTATTAAATAGTTAAAATTATTCAGATATTGTGGACTAGTAAAAATGAAACTGCCTGTCTACAGAGATTATCAATATTATTTTATGCACTTAGGCTAAATTGTCAATAAAGTAATATTGATATACATGAGAAGGGACTGACATATCCTCTCAAGCCCCTTTTACCCAAAATAAAAGATGGATAGCTTTCCCTTTCATGCTTTTTTCCAGACCCGAAAAAACATCCTTTTTAGAGTTAAGCTGGATAACGGAAAGTGGTTTAGCTGACATTAGGTAAGTAGTTATTTATAATACATACTTGCTTTGTTTGTTTCTATTGTGCTTTTTGAGGGATAATAATAATAAAACTGGATCTGCATTTCTTGTTTTTATGTGATTTGAATTGCTGAGGGAAGATTCCGATAGATCACTTGTACTACTTGTAAATTCAACCCTGCCCATCTGTAGTGTCATAACTCTATAGTCTGGACAGAATCTAGTGTGTTCTAGTAGACCAACTCCAGAGAAAAAGGACATAAAAGGTATTTAATACCTAGCTTATAATGTAAATACTTCAGATTTCCAGTGATGTACATCATTTTTGTTCCAGGCTTTGTGTTTTAATAATAATTATAATAAATGTAATAATATTTTTTATCACATATCAGCATATGCCACACAAATAATAAACAAAGAGAGCAGTGTTGTCACAAGAAAGAATCGGGCTATGGCTGCCTTATATATTAGATGAGCATAGAGAATGAACCTACAGCAAAAAATCTACTTTCTTTGTAGTTTTACTCTCTCTGTTTTTTTTTAAGGGAGTCCATTGATGTTCACATTTATTGCTGTAATATGCAGTATGTGTAACATTGCATGATGGAACTTTGATCTGCTGAGCCATTTAATAGTTTGCATTATGTTTTATAGTAATGCTTTACATGGACCAGTATCTTGCTTTTCTACATTAATGCATTCGCATTGTTTGTCGCTTATTTTACAGGGTTTTCCTTCAGGGAAATCCTATGGTAAGTGTAATGGGCCTTAAGCACGGTTTCCCTAAGGCACATTACAGAACAAGCTGTACTTTGTTGCTGCAACACACTGGGAGCTTATATAATAAAATACCAAAGCCCATGTTTCGTTCCCTATCATTGGATCTCCAAATTTAAGATTCTTCAAATTTTTTTTACCATCATGAGGGATGGCCAGTCTTAATTGGTACATACATTTTGAATTGGTACATACAATTTGATCTACCAATTTTTCACATCCTGTTCACACTGTACCAAAAACCAAGGATATTACCAGGGAATGCTTTTGTGACCCGGGGCGGGTCATGTCTCAGTGTGAACAGGATCTTTGTAAGTACCAAGGCTATTGACTTTTGCAATGTTTTCTGACAATGACACAGGTGTGAATGGTGCGACCTTGGTTTTTCAACACCGTGTAGAACAGGTGAATCTGAAATACTCACACTTACTGACAGGCCAAACCCAGGTTTAGTGGGGTAGACCCAAAAGTTTCCCAGGTCTAAGGTGCAGTGAGTCTGAAGAGCTTGAATGATCTGTGACACAGTAGTAAGCAGTAGGCTTTAAAAAGTGGGATATTAGAATATTGCCAGGCAGCAATGGGAACATGGTATCAGTGTGTTTTATTTATCATTTTAGTGTCAGCGGAGTGGAGTTGACTATCATTATAACAGCACTGCGGAAGTCTGATCTTAATGCTCTGCTGTAGAGCTTTTCTGGGTAAACACATACCAAGCCATTCTATGTACAAGTCTGTGCGAACAGTTATTTGGATGATCATTATTAATAATGCTTACATTAATAATGGCCACTTCGAATAACCTCAATAATAGTGTCAACATCATGCCCAATAATAATTATGTATTTGTATAATATGGGGCTGCCATATAACATATGCATTATTCGTGTCAATCATGTGCTGCACTATTTGAAAGTAGAACTGTGAATTTAAAATTTCGGATTTTTATAAACAACTAAGGGGCCGATTCAATCCCCCTTGACGCGAAGTTTTCTGACTTATGCTATTTGCGTAAGGCAGGAAAACACGTTTTTTCATTCGGGGCTCGTTGAGTATTCTGTCCCATAATAGATGGGAAAAAGATTTTTCCCGTTTCGCGCGGGATTGAATTGGCCTAATTGTGCAAAAAGCCATACTTTTCACATTTTTTTTGGTCACGGATTCATGTTCAATTTAACATGTGATTCAATTGTTTTTATCACGACTTTCCATATCTTAAATTTAATCAGATAATAATCAAAATAACATGCGTGTAACATAGAAAATTATGTTACAGCACAGTACTGTAACATGCTTTTCTTATGGAGACTTCTGCTGCTGCTGCTATGAATGTGTATCACAATGTAGCAATTTCTGTCACTGAAATAGTTACATTAGATATTCCTAGCAGCAGAGTTTATAAATGTAACCATTTCATTGACAAAATTACACTACGATGCTCATTCATAGCAGTGGTGTATGTCTCCATAAGAAAATCACGTAACAGCTCAATTGTAACATAATTTTCTTAGGGGGACATACACTGCTGCTGCCCAATAGTGCTTAACAAAGAGATAAATAAAAATTCCTAATACCCCGTTCGATTGCCTAAGAAAGCCGTTGTTTTCAGTAAAAACGACGGCTCTAGTGGAAAGGCGACGTTTGAAGGCAGTCTGAACATAGAAACATAGAAACATAGAAAGTGACGGCAGATAAGAGCCACATGGCCCATCCAGTCTGCCCAGTTGTGTATTTAAAACTATACCAACCCAAATTTATTCTCTATTTTGTTTGACAATACCCTTATATTTATCCCAAGCATGCTTAAACTGTTCTGTAGTATTAGCCTCCACCACTTCTGATGGGAGGCTATTCCACTCATCAACTATCCTTTCAGTGAAGTA
>JABWIB010001774.1:62986-83156 GCA_016617825.1 Platyplectrum ornatum | reverse complement strand
CTTTATTGAATATTCCCTTTTTTGTCACTTTATACACGGTTTACACTACATTTCTTCATTATTGATAGAGTTTGTACATATTTTACCTATTTAGATCAACTGTTTCTGAGCGCTCCAAACNGTTTTTCTTCATTATTATAAGTCCGATGGAGAGTGGGTCGAAGCCCGTTTGTATGACCCGGCAGAGAGTTTATCTGCAAGTATCGGCGAGGAGGTCTGAGACAATCCACAGCTGACAGCAAAGAGTGAGTCCAGTCCCGTCAGGGAGATAGCCAAAATTGTCCGGGGAGCCTGTCGCTGAGAGTGACTGTGATACCAGAGGGAGGGGGTGTGATCGGACTAAGCAAATCAACCCGCAGCGGTTCAATTTCTACTTCACCCGCACCTATTCTATTGCGAGGGGGAAGCACGGGACAAGTTGCAAGCAGCTGCAGACTAAAGAACCCTATTGTATATGTATATTTTACATATTACCATGTACAGGACAGATGGGAAGATGCAATCTATGAGCTTGTAAATCCCAGTTGTTTCTTGTGCTTCATGCTAATCAGATATTACTTTGTTATATTGGGCACAGAATATTACTTTCTGAATAACTCTAAAATGTTAAAGTGAAAGCTTCACTGTATCTGACTGTCGTCTTATATGATCACAGTTTATAGGCTTGGTGNCAACAAAATGACTCCTGTAATAGAGACAATGTGATAATGCTGTTTTTGGCCTCTTGTACATTGTAATGTTAAAATGGATTATATAATGGATTCATTTCCTTTGTGCCAGACAGCTGAACCAAATGCAGTGTCATCTCATCAGCTATGTGTTATAATGTCTTCCAGGTGCTGCAGAGACTTATAAAATCCAGGGGGAAATCTCAAGTTAAACACCTCAATGTCCAGATGCTGGCAGCTGACAAGTTGGTTCAGTGTCCTCCAGTAAGTAGCACAGGATGATACTGTAATATATAATTGTCATTGCCTCACTGTCTGGATCAGAACATTTTACTATGTATAGAAGGCATCTAGGTAGAGATAACATGTACAGTAAATTACAGGGATAAATGATATGGATATGCAGAAACTCTGGATGGTGTAAAAAGATATAGGACTAATCCAATCGATCCCTCTATCACATTAGAACAAGCATTCCTCATTTATACTTCCATTACTAGTGCTGCTTCCTTCAGCCTCGCATTAGTGAAAGAGCAGAGAAGACATTGGATCTGTGTGTTATGAGGTAGTGAAGCTGCTTTGTTTTCTTTGTAGAAGTCCAGATACAAATACACCTCCAGCAAGTGTTAGGTGTATACTTATTATGTGGAAAAGAAAAGAATGACACTTCTTTGCAGGGACCAACATTTTCATACTCTCAAAGCATTAATGACACTGAAAATACCCACTGCCCAACTCCAGTTTCCTCCCACACCCCAAAAACATACCAGTAGTTTAACTGTCAGCTGCCTAATATTGTCCCTATTGTATGTGTAATTGCCCCTCTGTATCAAATTCCCTTTAGAATGTAAGCTTGCGGGCAGGGCCCTTCTTCCCCACCCATCCTGTCTGTCTGTATTCCCCATTGTAAGTCACTGCNAACACTGCGAATAATAATATTAAAAAATCATATATTGTGCATGTAAGAGTCTGTGTTTCCCTGATGTGTGGCGAGAAAGCAGCAGGAACAACACAAAATCTGCACCTGTTGTGTCCTCAAATACAGAATTGCACTTATGCAAACATAGGCCTGTGTATATGATGAACGTCAATGTTTATTTTCATCATATTAACAACCCCCAGTAAGTCCCACATCCTCTGTCCCTACTTTACTGTTATTAGACAACATACTAATGGATAATTTATTACAAGAAGCACAGTACATATTACATTCCTAGTATACTAACATTCATGGTTATTTTCCTCTTAGGAAATGTTTGATGTGATTCTGGATGAGAATCAGCTGGAAGATGCCTGTGAGCACCTCGCAGAGTATATGGAAGTTTACTGGAAAGCCACACATCACCCTCTGCATCCCCACACTAGCCAGAATACCATGACACCCCCCACAGCCATCCCTGGATTACAGGTACACACGCTGACAATCCGCAATGCTACAGTAGGTGCAAACAAAAATTTAGGAGTGTCCATACTGCAATGCAAAATCATTTTATCTCTAATGAATTCATAGCGCTTATATCCCTGCCATATACCACAGTGCACATCGTGGGCATTTATTTTGTAGTTTTGAAGTATGTGTAAAACCAATAATTTTTTAATGNTACAATATAAATTGAAAGAGCAAAATACATGATGAGGAAGAAAATTGTATATCCTATCAGAGGCTAAACAAATACACAATTGCTACTGATTTACTTGTGTGGATTTGCACCTGCTGGACCACTGGTAAGAAGTTGCTGTAATATTAATGATGACAGTGTCCACATTTGGTACATAAACTGGACCAGAGACCTTTAGGTGTATAATGCTACGTTATAGATAGATAGATAGATAGATAGATAGATAGATAGATAGATAGAAGATAGATAGATAGATAGATAGATAGATCACGTTGTTAACACAGCAATCACGTTGTTAACACAGCCAATAAACTCTTCAGTGAACTACCCACATTGGTACTGTTTAGACTGAAAGCAGCTTGGGAATTACCCTTCTTAATACTTTGGTCTAAGACACCAGATTTCTACAAGGGTCTGTTCATGAAATCCCCAGATTTTCGGTGGCGATCTGAACTGTATATAACTGAGAATACAGAGGGTTTCATTGTAAATGGGGAAGGGAGAACACATCTTCTATATTAGTCATGAGGTGTTTCACTTTGGTCACAGATGGTATATCATTTTTTAGAAAGAGGGAGGAGGAGTTTAATGTGTAATGCTAATATCCCTATCAGAAGTAACGTTGTGGCATTATACTGTACCTGGGGCAGCAGTAACCTTTGCTGCTGGGGTTTTTCTCTCCTGTGAAATCAAGAGTCCCCGTCTGGAGCACACTGAGCATGTGTGAAATCTTCACACTCCAGAGGACTCCTGACAGTGCTGACTCCAGAGGGCTGTGTACTGCTCTGCCCCCCTTTCACCCTTCATATGTGCTGTGGCTCTCCATTACAAGCAACAGCAGGTCGGTATCACTCTGTTGTTTGGGGAGGGGTACAAGGGTTTATTTTTGGTACCTCTGAGTATGTTTAGGGCATTTTGTACTTACATTTTGCAGCGTAATGTGCAGATTGTGGTCACTGTTGGGAGTAGACACTATTGACTATGGCATGGGCACTTCAAGTATAAATATGGGAGTATTCTTACATAGTTTGACTTCTTCCCGATGATATTATAACCCTGAAGAGCGAAGACCAGCTCCACTGTTCTTTATACAGTTTTCATTATCCAGGCAATGAGTCTAGGCACATTGAGTCCCCCGTATTTGCAGGGGCTGGTCTTGCTGTGGGACATGCCTATGGGGTTAGATATCAAGCTGCCTTTAACCAGACTGAGGGTGTGCATGCTAGATCAGCGTAAACTACACTACATCATTTTCTACATCAAATCTTTGTCAAACTTGAAATACATTGTAATAATTGAAAACCAAAATAACTGTATCCCTCCATAAATAAAAATATACATATTGTGTCATTAGCCCATACCTTTATTATAGAATGTTTTCATAGATTTATTATTTAGCTTTCCTTATATTCTTTTGTGTACTAGTTTTATCATTTTACCCGTCTCAAAATTAACCAAACTCTTTTAATGTTCTCGCCAGAACCAGCAACTTCTCTCTGATCGGGCCAGTGAGCACTCTCCCCTAGAGCGTGACAGCTTAATGCAATCAGATGAGGCCAGCGAAACGTCCCGCAAGACCTGGACAGCTTCCTCCCAGAGGAGTTCCCGCCACCTGGAGGACGAGTACTCTGATGCATATCAGGATCTATACCAACCTCACCGCCACCACAACAGTGGACTGCACAATACCAATGGGCATGACTCACAGGACCGACTGCTGGAGCGCGACTCTGAGCAGAACCACAATGACAGGAACTGGCAGCGCAACCGTCCCTGGCCTAAGGACAGCTACTGAGCGGGACTCCACTGCACACACCCGTTTAGCACACATTCCCACACTATTCCTGCATGGCAGTGCATGCCATGGGGCACAGCCACCAAGTGTAAATTCCAGGGTAGCACCAAGCGGCAAAAATGCACTATGGAGAAAACCAGGCTGCCATTAGCTAGGTATCTCCTGCCTACAACCAACAACAACCTGGCAGAAGGGCTGTTTATGAGTAGAGCCAAGACACACAATATGTACCCGTTTACAAATAGAGGCAGTGCTGGAAAAGGCTTAACTATTTACTAAATGCATTATTGTATNCCCTGTTTTACACCTTGTGCTGGCGTAAAACTAAACAGAAGTTCCTAATACTGTAAACCAGTTAGACATATCATGTAGACCAGGGTCTACATANTGGATACTAAACACTGTCTCCCAAGGTAAGAATGAGCCTCTGATCACCATCAAAGGTTTCTCTGAGTTTATACTTGCATCAGGATAAGGCTACAGCCTTCCATCTTGTCTACTGTTTAACCTCCGTTGTTTGAAAGTGTATAACATACAGGCTTTAACATTTATATAGGTCGGTTTGTTACCCAGTAAGTGCGATTTGTAATGTCAGGATGACACTGAATAAAAATAGCCAGCACTGCTAACCTCATATAATGCATTTGTTTAAATAGAAATAGTATAGCGGTTTTTCCCTACATATAGTCACTGTAGTATGGCCAATGTAGCATTCTGCACAGCATAATTTATACACATGGCTGATACCTGCACCCAGGCTGGAATANGTGATGATAGTTAGAGGTGGTACCTTGTGTATATGACATTGTGTATAAGACAGGAGCTCAGCTGGGAACAGCAGTGTCTCCAGTGCAGTTATCCATGTTATATAGCCACGTGCCTAAGCTACCATCATTCCAAAAAGGCTAGTGAGAAAGATTTATTATTATGGAACCATTTTGCACCTATGGCAGTGAGTAACCTGTGAGTCAAGTGCCCTGTGTACAAAGGAGGGAACACATCTTTCACCCATTAAATATATGACATAATATCATATTATCTAAAATTGTTAAGTTATATCCCCTAACTCCCTTCTAACCTGTTTAGGGAGCTCACACACACTTGGAATAGTTACAAGTGGCCATGTGATTTAGGTATTCAGGGTGAATTACACATATATGATGCAATGTCACATATGTACAGGGGCACTTTTATTTTTCAGGTCTACAGCTACCTGGATAACTCTAAAGCTTGCTGGACATTGCCTGACTTGTGAAAAGCCTTTTCAAAATCTCAAGGCTGTGTGTTTGCAGAAGATGTCATTAGATGTCACAATAGGTAAAGATAAGAATGTCTAAAACATACAGTATGGACCACCTGGACAGGGAGGACTGATGCATAAGAATCCAGGGCATTGAATGTAGAGCCAGGCCATATGTGTGTCAGACACTGTTATTAGAAATAATTAGCAGCACATTATTATATGAATCATATTGTCTTCTTGACCAGCTTGATAACTGAATNGTGTTTACACAACTGATAAGCTGGAAAACTGAGAGAGAAAACAGAAAGGCATAGAGATCCTGACAGTTAACAGACTCTAACTCCAGGTTAAATAACAGTTTTCTAGTCTCTGGTTTACATTGCCCCATACTTTCATTTTTATATGATGGGGCATTAAAAAGATATACATACATACATATATATATATATTATATATATTAATATATAGATCAATATAGGTATTCATATTCTGAACTGAAGAAGAATATGTATGTTGAACAGAAAGTTAAATAATTCTATTGAATCTCAGAAATTCCTATATCAGTATATTGCACAGTACTCTGTATAGGAGGATAACATCTTAGCTAATGCACTGTCCAGTCTAAGGACATGACCACATATAACCTGACAATATAAAGCCATATTTAATTCTTCAGAACAGGTTATGTATTGAAATCAATTACTGATAAATATAATCTCATAGCTTATTTTTCATGTTATCAGCAAGTGACACCTCACCTTAGGTCCTTCTGTATGAATATTGTACTGTATTATATATATATATATATATATTTATATATATATATATATATAAAAGGTAAGGTTTCCCTTACCTTGTCCTATCCCTCTTTCTCCTGTGGAAGAATGCAGATCAGTTAACCCTGGTTTACCGTCAGCAATCTAAACATTGTGCTCACATATTGCACTATGATAATCTTGGACTGGATCCATACTTCGGATTTTGTTGAATGCAGCATAAACATATATACACTACAGGATCCATGAGAGTGCTTTGCTAAACACTCCATTTGCCTGCAGGGACCCTTCCAATTCCAATACCTTACTGTAATATTTCCATCTCATTCCCCACTTAAAATAGCAGCGGATCAGATGTCTGGCTAGGTGTGCAGTACCATAGCATGCCTTGACAGTATGCCTGTAGAAAACAAGACCAAGGAACTCAAGCTGTAACAATATAATTAATAAAACCAATTAATACAAATTTACAGATGTTTATATAGTATATATATATATATAGATAGCACGCATATTTAATATGCACACAATAATTTAGCCATAGGTTCACTAGACACAGTCAGCTTTAAATAGCATTTTTTGCACAGGAAAAGAAAGTGAGTACTAAATATATATATAGATCTTTCTAAGAAGCAAAGCTAGGGCTAGCAGTGTTACATATTACTAAAACAGTTGTGCTTACTAATGACCAGTGTCACGTTTTGTAACTGGGGAATAATAATCACATGTTGTCTCTAACACTTTAAGATTTCTTAAAGAGAATGTTCCATTATCACTGTGGATCTACGTGTCCTTTACACAACACTTACATGATAAACAGTCCATATGCCGTACAAATATACCAACTGAATGATTTTCAGTCTTCCTGATGTGGTTACAATGTAGGAATTATATACATATATTAGAGAATGCACTAGTGTATGATGTGTATCTGGGACATTGTCTATGTGCTGTGCTAATTTCTCATGCCCTTTCATACCTCAGTTCAATATTCTAGAGAAACTCTCGTAGCCTTAGGGTCTTGTGGCCTATACAGAGCTCTGCTTCCATGTAACAATTCATTGATGTCAAGCAGATGGTTCACCTTTGTAATTCTTTTCCTTCCATCTCCTTGGCAGCTTCTGCTCCTGATTACATTATGGCTCAATGAATGCTTGTGCTATGACTATGAACACCCCTTGTGACATGAATCAGAAAACACTCGATATAGGCATACAAGACATTTACTAAGTAGTAATGTATCAAATAAATATAAAGACTTTCACTGTAAGGCTGAACAGAAAATTCTGTACATGTCAGTCAATAGGGCATTTGCCCGCCATGCTGGATCAATCAGGAGTGCTACTAATGTGCTGGAATTGTGTATAAAAAGAACTATTATTTTTGTTGTTAAAGCATGTTTTATTTGTAATGTTCTCTGCTGCACATGTACCGCTTGCAAAAAAACTAAAAAAAAAAATCCCGACACAACAGCAGCATAGAACAAATAACAAAAAACCAACAGCAGAGTTCATTTGAGGACATAACATTAAAGTACACACGTCACCTACATACAAATGAGGCAGCCATGTTTTTCTTTGACATTGCTAACAACAGTACTGCTTACTAGCACACGCGGTTTATAACCCCAAGTGGCTCATCCATAATATGGATGTGACAAGTCCACTTTTAAATGATCTTATGCCTCTGCTGTTGGTTTTCAGTCATTCTTTCTACCATTGTAGAATGCTACCTTTTGTATGGCATGTTTGAATGTTTTGATCAGTTTGCACATTACAAGATAGAAATAAATGTTGCACTTAAATGTACCAGAGTCTGCACGTACAATAAGCTAGAATCCACTGTAGAGGTCCTTCGTTACCAATTTAGCTCGAATATTCTACATGCAATAGTGGATATCTGTTTATTATTCACTTTTTAGAAGTATTTTCTTTCTACAAATCATTGTAAGAATGTATTAAGATGAGGGAAAATNTCATTATTACAGGAATTCAGGGTTTATTTCAGTGATAGCTGTGAGCGCCACCTAGTGTTTTCAATAAATGCCAGCCGTTGCACAGCTCTTGAACGCACAAGGTCATATCTTCATATTGCTTTTCTACAGAAATCACAATGATTAGTTTTAAAATCATACGCACTAATTCAATGTATTATACATTCTTATGTGTCACAAAACATCAGTAAATCATCAAATTCTATTTTGTAAATGCGCTTAGTACTATTAGTTTAATCAATTTGATGAAGGGTTTATTATCATATATACATTAGTTAGAAGGAATTACTACATTATTACATTTTAATTCCTGCACATAACACAAGTGCAACTGGAAGAGATAAACTTCTTTTTATAATTCTTATAATTCATAAAATTTGTTTACATTTTATAGACATTAGAAATATGGAAGTAACTTGGGCAGTGTGATATAANGGAGAACATATCCCAACAGATCTTCATGACCCTCACATTGACATTGGTTCTTGTCCAACAGTAACTTCTGCTGGTAGACTACACAGTGTAACTACAATCAGATAAACCAGTATAATGCAATCTGAAATACTCCAGTTTACAAAATNTAAAATGTGCATAGACACACGCAAGACTGTAGACTGGAGAGAATGAAGCTGCACAGCATGGGGCTGGTCCATAGCTCCACATACACATTTATTAAAGGCAAAACAAGTGTAGGTCTGAACCAAAACCACNTTGAACTGCAGGGGGAAGGGAATTTAAAATGTGAAATGGTAATTAAAAAGGTAAAGATTTCAACTGAAATTCATTAAAAGTGACTCATAAAGCTATACAGTATGTTCATTATGTGCAAGATAATACATGCAAAAATAACTGGTTAATTAACTGGTTCCCCTCAAATTTCAATATTAGGCCAAACAGTGGCCTAAATTTACTTAAAGTGCGGAATTGGAAAAGTGGGGATGTTGCACATAGCGAGCAATCATAAGACTACTGCTGTGAGCCTTGTTTTTATGATTTCACAATACAATAAATAGGAAATGATACCACACCAATGGCAACACATGACGCACATATACAAAGTGTTCCCATAACGTTACAAACTACACAATTGAATTCTGGTGGGAAAAGTACTTGTTCCCTTACTTTATCCTATAGTTTGTTTTGCATCCTTCATTGGAAGCCTAAATTCTATTAGACAAGCACAAAAAATAGTTCTAGAAAAACGGTAAGATTGTATATATTTAAAATATATATAAAAGAAAAAAAACATTACATTTGTATTCCTCTAATATTTTTAAGTTCCACTATAAAATCCTGGAGAACAAATGTTTAGCAACTTTGTTACATGTATCAAGCAAAACATNACACAGAGCAGCGTGGCACTGGAGTAGTTAAGCCTGCTAAACATATGGTGACTGCAGCTGTAGACAACAGTATGGAGTTAAAAAGTAAAGCTGGCCTCACACTATATGATCATATATTATTACATAATAAACGGATAGCCAGGGGCATCATATCGTGGTTACTTACTATGTGATAATAGGGGCGATACCACCTACCAATATTCAGAACATTGGCTTTCTGACAATGCAGCGCATAATAAGGGCACTCCATTATTATTGTATATAGTGTGTGGACAGCTTTAGACTGTGGATCTTTTCACTTGTAGTAGACAATGAAAGTCAGAGCATATCAAGATGGCTTCATAGTGACCAGAAATAGGGGAGCCAGATTGCGGTGGTACCGGTTTACACCATTCTAAAATCTCGCTGCCTTCTCTTTGATCTGTATAACAAACACACTGTTCAGTATAAAAACCTCATGAACAGTTTACAGGGTTTTACAGCTTACCTGTATAACATTTCTAAACCTATGCCTGTCAGGAATACAGACTAGTAACATATTTATCCTCTTCCTGATTCAGCAGAACGTGTCTAACCAGGTGTTTAAAAATAAAGTTCAAATGACTAAGAGAAATCAGTCAGTCTTTATACTTTCACTAAAGGATTTAATTTAAAGAAAACTTGGAATTTGATAGAAAATATAAGAAAGAAATACACTTCCAACACAGGTATTTACAAGCACAAGAATATCACCTTACAGTCTGTATATGAATATCTCAGTAATACAGATTGTACAATACTCTCCAAAAGGTAGCACAGAATCCTAATACAATGTTGTGAAGCAGAAACTCTTAACGTGATTTAAGTCAGCCACTGACTTGTGTGAATCAATGGGCAAATTATTTTTCTAAGCCCAGATCGAAAGGATGGAGATATAGATATATCTATACGATTGATANATAGAACTGTGGAAGCTCTCCATTAGCACTGGAGTTGGGGGGGTGAAATGTAAATAGTACTAGCCAGAAACCTTAGGGTAGGGTTACCACTGCAACTCCCCAATGTATCGGGAGTGGTCTGCCCCTTTTTTTTCCCCATAAAAGCAAAAAAGAAATGTAAATCATAGAAGTCATAGAAGAAGAAACAGGTTCAAAGAACAAGTTCAGAAAGTTATGCATTTTTTTGTGACCCCACACAGCCCATGCTGAGCCAGATATCTGGCAGAGGAGTCTATGTGGATCACTTTTCATTCACATTAAACAAAATTTTAAAATAAAATCATGGTTAAATAACTAGACAAGCAAATACTCCACATAAGGGCTACAAGTTGTTTATTGTCCATAAATTGTTTTAAAAGGGCATCGCCTCTAAGCCAGAGAAGCGAATCACTTTCTGCCAGCATTTCTGTCATCTGAAAGTCTTTATGGAAGCTTTTATCCATGGTTCCACAAGTAAATACACAATTGCTGCAAATCTTCTCATGTAATAACATTGAATTCTCTGTATAAAACCAGGAAAACAAAGAAATGGCAAGTGCCAGAATACACATTGTGCTGTCTACGGGAGCAGCTCAAGCAAAGATCGTCTCTTCCCTTCTCTTCTTGGTAAGAATGGTACCAGGCTTGTGCTGTGCATCCGGATGGTTTGCCAATTCAGGTGGGCAAGACGACACCGGGCTCTCAAGAATGGCTTGCTTAAGGTCATAGAATACAGATGAATCTTCTTTGGTAAGGAAAGTAATGGCAACACCACTCTTACCAGCTCTACCTGTTCTACCAATACGATGGATATAGTCTGTGAATGAGAGAAGAAATAGCTTAGAAGAGAGCAAACAGGTTTTGGTACTATAACAAGATAGAAGCTATATGGTCTCATCCAACTAAATGACACATTGATACAAAACAGGAATAATGTACTGGTAAGTAAATTTGATTTAGAAATAAGATATTATAGTATATGTCGAACCTAAATTGAAAAAAATATAGCAAATTAAAGTTGCATTTACCTTCAATATTTTTAGCCATGTCNTAGTTGACAACCATAGAGACGTCCTGGATATCTATACCTCGACCAGCCACATCTGTGGCAACTAGAATGTCCTTAGCACCAGCCTTAAGGTTAGACAGGGCAAACTCTCTCTGCTCCTGGCCTTTACCACCATGCAGAGTACAAGCATTGTACTGCGGAGAAGAAGACACCATGTTCAATATACAATTGAAATCAAACTGGCTGTAATGATTACACCAGACATTTTCACACAAATCCAATAACTGTGTAACTGTATACATACTCCCATCTTTTCCAANGACTTGGCCAATACATCGCAACCCTTTTTCTGGTTGACGAAAATAATGATTGGNGGATCAAAGCCTTTCTCCAGAATGTTAAGCAGTTTCTTCCTAAAAAAGGCAAGCAGGAAAACATGAAGCATTTATTATCAAAGCAACTGTTTACTTTCTTTATCAACCTCAGATTCTAATTTATGTCACNCTATATTTGTCCACTGTTATGCCAAATACACCTTATGTGATAACACTAGTGACAATGCTACTATTTACAGGAATAATGCACATGAAAAACACTACGCATGTTAACGTACAGCGGCGGTGATCAGATCTCCCAGGATTTCAGAGATCCAATTGTTGCATGGAGGAATTTTGTTTGGACTATTTTGTTACCACACAAAAACATGGATTAAAAAAATAAAATAAAAAATACCCACCTCTTCTCCCCTTCAGACATGAGGAACACTTTCTGTTCAACTCTCTCATGTGGTTTACCAGCAGAGCCAATGTACACCACCGCTGGACGACGAAGATAGCTTCTAGCCAGACGCTCTACAGCTGGAGGCATAGTCGCTGTAAACATGACCGTCTACACCAGGAGGAAATTATTAGATTAGCAAAAGGGGCTTAAAAGAAAAAAAAAAAATAAAGCAGATAACTTAAAATCATAAGCTTACTTGTCTATACTTATGTTTTCCAGACTCAAAGTTAGCAATCATTTTCTCTGGGTCTTCTGCCTCATCTGTATCTGGCTTTTGATTGGTAACTGGCATGTGTTCCAGGATCTTCTGTACATCGGGTTCAAAACCCATATCAATCATACGATCAGCTTCATCAAGTACCACATAAGTGCAACGACTTAGGACTAAGTAACGATTTTCTAGCACATCTATCAGACGTCCAGGGGTAGCAATGACAATCTGTATAGGAGGATAAAATACAAAATGTAAGAAATCAAATGGCTGTAATACCAGAAGCACTAAATTAATGAAGACTGAGCAAAACATGTTACATAGAGAAAAACTTTACCTCACAGCCCATTCGTAGCCTGAAACCCTGGTCCTCACGAGAGATACCTCCAATAACAGCCACAGTTCTAATACCCAGAGGCTTCCCAAACTTAATTGTTTCCTCTTCAATCTGTTGAGCCAACTCTCTTGTCGGAGCCAGAATGATTGCATATGGTCCCTGGTCAGATTCTTCAATCCTAAAATGATTCAATATGAAAGATTATAATATTTTGTATATATTGTTATAAAGCGAGATAAAAGTTTGAAATGACAGAGCTCTGTGCTCCATCAGGACAACAAAGAATATCCATACCTGTCAATCTTCGGCAGAGTTGTGATCCAGACCAGCAAAGGAATAAGGAAGGCAGCAGTTTTACCACTGCCAGTCTCAGCCACACCAATGATATCACGGTTCTGCAGACCAATAGGAATGGCTTGTCTCTGAATAGGCGTTGGTTCCTGTGGGAGTAATAATGCAACAAGTGGTTCAAATATCACGATAACTTTTAATATAAAGAATATAGCAAGCAAAGTAATTATGGATCAAGACACTTCTGAAGAAATGGAGTGCACAAGCTAACCTCTGCCATCAGGAAAAATATACCCACATTTCATAAAACAAATACACCACACATGCATCATACAGCAACCCCTGGTTAACAGTCTGGAGCCCAAGTTCCAACTCAAATGAAAGAGACTATAGACAAATTCAGTGTATTCCATAATCTGATTATGTACAATAAGAACACAACATTTATATGTCAGCTTGTTATTGTTTGATTTGGAACAAGTTTCCACAAACAACACTATACAGTTTCCTGCACCATCATCAGTACACCAGCAATCACGCCAACACACCTTGTATCCACACTTGTCAATAACTTCCAGAATATGGGGCGGTAGGGAGGAATCAATCCAGGAGCGGATTGGGTTGGGAATTTTGCCACCCTTCGTGGTGATGCTGTAATCCTCCCTGAAGATACGCCAGTCTCTGTCTGTCATCTCGTCAAGCTTCTTCTGAGACCAGTGCCTGTCATCCCAGCGCTGCTTAGCTTCCTTCTTCCGCAGCTTGCGCAGGCGCACCCTGTTCATTTGCAAAGCAAGTTATTCCCAAATCAATTCACAGAACAATATGGATACAGGACAAACTTCTCATACCCTGAATCTTTATGGAATAAGTAATGCTCAGGTTCATACTGTCAGTTTAATGCCTCATATGTAAATTTGCTATAAACTATGGACTATGTGCAAATGAAAGCCTACCAGTGCACTTTGGTACCAGACTAGAAGCAAAACAATTCTAAGCACCACACACTGATAGTGGCGGTGAATGCATTATGGTCTGGAGATGGCTGCCTGTAAGATATTGGAACCATGGCTTAAAAGCAATGCTAGATTTAATCAGTAGCCCACTTACTCCTCTTGCTCCTTCTCCTCCAGTGTCCGCCTCTTCTCCATCAGATCCCCATAGAAGCGAGACTGTTCCCGCTTCTGTTGTTTCAAGTCTATACCCGCAATGAAGCCACGGCCCAGAAGCTGGACATGATGTCTTTCTTTGTACCTAAGAGACATGCACATGTTGGCAATTTAGAAACTAGAAATGGCTTTAATAACATGAATACTTTGGCCATACTATCAGACTGTGTTGATCATCTAGTGAGCTGGATTTCAAGAAATTAAGTAGAATGTAAAATAAAAAAAAGAAAAAGAAACACTTGGTCAGGTAATAGGTAGGTCTGAAAATACAGCATCTGCCGTCCGTTCTCAAAAATGAAAAAAATCATGTCAGAAGCAAACAAAAGACAGTCATGAGAAATAAACGGATGTGTAAAATCTCCTGCAAGAATGGACCAAATCTCAATTTGCTTCTAAAATCCCTGCATGCATGCACTATACAGTAAATGTGTTTTCCACATATAGTATGAACTCACAGTGGGTTGTAGTCAATGGAAGTATCCTCTGAGGCATCCCATTCAAACACAAACTTCCTGTCATTCAAATGGCGCGTGCGTCGCCTCTTCTTTATACCTCCAAGGTAGCGTTCCTACATAACAGTAAACGTTTTAGCATTTTAAAACATAAAACTGTTATTCAAAATGCCACTAACTTATGTACAAACCATAGTTTGACAGCCATCTTAAAATAATGCCTATCACATTGCAGATGGCAAAATATATCTAGTGTCCAAGTTNTGCACAAAAGGTCACATTAAGTATACATTTTGTGAACATGTAATACTAAGCGATGTTTAAGCATGCATCAATTTCTTTTACTAGACTCTACCCCCTAAAAGCAACAACAATGAAAACTCCAATACAGAGCATGTATCTGTAGCCATCTGAAAATGTCAGATAACTGGTTTTAATTATAACTGTAGACAGGGAGATGTGTAATGTAAACTCTTTCAACTAAATCAGTATTGTAAAGTAAGTGGGTGTCTTGGTAAAATAGCTGTATTAACATTCAAGAAATATAAAAAATAGATATAAAAACCATGCATTGTTAGCACATATTTACCTTTATTGCCTGCAGTTCTTTTGTTTTGTCCTTTTCCTCTCTGACTTTTATCCGTCCTTCATCGTCCTCATTGCCATTATTTTCCCTTTCCATTCGCTCCCTTCGTTCCCTCCTCTCCCGTTCCTGGGGATCCTCTACAAATTGNAAATTCAGATTCAAATATTTCTTCAGTCAAGAAAAAAAATAGAAACACATAAACGCTGGATAAATGTGCTGTAAGGAGTGAGGGGAGGATAGCTCAGCATAAACCCTTTAAATAGTGCTTAGAACACAGAAGCACATGCAGCAGTGGAATGTGAGGAAGATTAAAAAGAGAAAGGACTTGGCTCTCTGTAAAGCTTCCAATTCATAGGACAACAGTGCATATTTATAAATATAATTAGTACATAATGATACCTAAATTAACAATGATGAGGGCTTAGGAATGAGTATAGGAAGAATAAATCCAATATTCATGTAAAACGTGTAAAGGAATGTGAAGAAATCTGAACTGGATGTTAATAGGATAGCAGTTACTTATTTCTACAGATCCACATTCCCTCCCTCTTGTTTATATACATATTTACTTTTATATTATTTGTTTATTTTAAAATCTCCAAATTNTAGGACCAAAAAGTAGGTGCATCTTATGCACAGGGAAATAGGGTGTATATTTTGTTTATATTTTTGACATTTAGATCTATTTTTTACATATACTGTTTAAACCGTAACATATTTTATTAAATGTATTTTCTGTCGTCTGTTATTGGTCATGGTTAAAATGAAATACTAGCTGCTCTGTGTACCACTGGCTGAGAACCCCTGGTTTAGAGGATAGTTGAAGAGGTGAATAGCAGTAGATTAAGGGGAAAGTCTTATGCAAAGAAGGGTATGACACAGCGTGGATTGAATTTTAAGCTATTATTACAGATAACGGAATACTATAGATGAGGAGGACATGAGCTCAGATAGGAACGAATTGACTTGTGAGAAAATATAAGAGAGGTAAAAAGTGACAAGACAGTAAATAAACACTTCAGCAGTAATATAAGCCATTACCCATCATTCTCCTTCCAACGTCCTGGAACTGCTTCCTTCTTTTGCGCTCATCTTCAATTGATTTCTGTTGCTCTTCAACTTGCATTTGCCGGCGCTTCAGGGCTTCAGCCTCTCGCTCCGCTTTGGAGAGGAATTTAGGCTAAATCATGGAAAGATGCAACAAATGAAACATTAGCATTAATAATGCCTCCAGATGGTGTACAGTTATGCAATACACCAATGACAATGGTTAATAATAAGCCTCCTCCGAACATTATACATCGAGTGTGTCCATGGCATAAGGAAAATAGCAAGTTTCACTATGAGAAACACTGATAAAAATGAGGACACAATACTGAATAATACTCACAAAGGACACAAAGGAATTATGTCATACTAAAAGCAGAATTTTATTTAAATTACTGTTTCACTGTTCTAATAGGTCCATAAGGGAAGATACAAAAATGAGCTTCTAGGCATGTAAAATGTGATTTACAGAATTTACACCCAGACCAACATTTTTGGATTTTAGGTTTGCATAATCTTGTGATACCGAGGACCCAAACCAANGTATTTTAATAGCATAAACTATTGTTACAACCAAAGTTGACTCAAAACCCTGAATAAAATCAAGGCGCAAGGATAAAAGTATTCATTATAAAAAAAAACATATACACATTTCAATGAAAATATTATAAGAAAAGATATAAATATTATAGTAATTAGATGTTGTTTCTCAAAGTTCTTAAAACATATTCTGTACCTTAGCCTCTGCCTCCTCCTCCTTTTTCTTCTTGGCCAACAGCTCCTCCAATGAGAGGGGCTTTACCTAAAAAACAAATGATGTGAGTGATGCAAGTCTTATGGATACAGTAAACGATCAGGTTTATAATAACATAAGGAGCACATAGAGTGGAGTAATGAGTAAAACTAATTTTGCCTTTGGCTTTTTTTCAGATTGTGGTTCCTCCTCAGTTTCTTTTTTCACTTCCTTTTTGACTTTGGCATCTTTACTTCGGCTGGGAGATGGGCTCCTAAAACAAGAAAATGGAGCCCTATAAACCTTTGCTATAATATATATGGGGCTTTTTTAATTGATTGTATGGTTATACCTAGGAACACACAGAAAATCACTGCTCTGACTATAAACCATGCTTAAAACTAATTTATGGGAACTTTACTTTATTGTTAACAAGAGTTTGACTTTACAGTTTCTACATTTTATGATATTACTTTCCTTGAGACTAAAAGTAAAATAAAAACATCTTTTAACATTAAACTTTAAGTTTTAAGATAAAATTTACATGCACCCATTCAGACATCTACGTAGAACCAAAGAAAGCGACAACAGATATGAGCCACATNACCCAGCTGTGTATTTGTTGATTCTTATATTTATCCAAAGCATGCTTCCTCTGTGTTAGCATCGACCACTTCTGATAAAGACTACATTTTATAGCTTGGGATCTGCATTTTTAATTCAATAAAGACTTCTTNCAATGTTCTTTTTACCTTGATCTTTTCTTTTCTTTGTCCCGACGATGTGTATCCTTCTCTCTTTCACGGTCTTTCTTCCTATCTTTTTGTCTTCTATCCCTATGAATCAAACCATGATAATATAACACATACGTGGACCTGGACAAATTGAAATCCATGTGAATATGACCAACAAGCAAGAGCNTTCTCACTCTTGTTGATCTAGTGTCTATTACAGCCATATAACAGGAACTGCTCTTGTTGCCCTTTAGTATCATAGCAGAACATTTAATAACCGCATATGAAAAGATATACACAGGTAACAAATCATTGAGCAGTGGAAAGAGATTATATGACCAAAAAAGTGCTCCTATCCAGGGTCTCAGCAATGACACAAGTTACCAACTTAAATATATTATTGCGTTCTGCAGAATTTTTTAGCATAGGGTAGTGGTGGTTTTGCAATGTAAAAGAATNCATATTTTTGCCATGAACTGCATCTAGTCCTCCACTCAGACAACAAGATTAATGGTAAAACTACTAAATGTATGAAACCACCAGACAGCAAGAAAAGTAAAAAGAAAGTANAATGCCCCATGGGCAAGGCTCACTCCCAGCCTTACGGCTTGGAATCCAGCAGTGCTGAGTGCTTCCACATTTGGCAAAACGGAACAAAACTGAAAAAATAATTACTATACAAAAGAAATAGGTGGAGGAAAAGAAATCCTGCACAAAGATGTCAGATCCCACCTTTCATTAGATTTAGACCGGGAACGGGTACGGCTTCGGGATCTTCTTCTCTCCCGAGAACGGTGTCTCTTTCTGTCTTTGGATGGAGATGATTTCCTATCACGGTCCCTCTCAGCAGATCGCGAGCGGGACCTCTTACGCTCCTTCGATGGAGACCCATCACGGTCTCGCTTATCGGTCAATTCTCCAGCCATCTAAACAAAACGAATAAATCTTCAAACATATAAACAAGTTGTATGTTTAACTGATAATGTGAGATAGCATTCACAGAGTAGCAGGTGAAACAAAATATCCTGTGTGGAATGAACAATGTAAGTGATACTGATACATCTCATGTCTATTACAGAAGACATATACTACCGGATACACATTTAACACTGTTCTGTGCAGTCACATACATGCAAGTAATCCCATAGATCCAGACTTCCAAACCAACATTGTAATACGTTTGCACAATTCAGAATACAGGGCAGGGAATGGATCTCACAAGTGCATTCACGTGAGTGGAGTGAATANCCCTGAACTACCTGTGTTTATTTCCAGGTGTCTGGACCCGGTGCATACAATTTACACAAATAAAAGCAAGTGCCGACGGCAACTACAACAATACAGAAATAACTGAGTCACAGGGCAGACACTGAGCATGCCTGAGAGGGATGGCACGCGGGTATGTTACTCTATATAGCAAGTGACCTGGTGTCCTTACTGCAAACACACAGCNCCACTGTACATGTATTCCCTGAGACTACATTCACACTGCAGTGTATAAAACACTTTGTATAACACATGAATAACTGAGATCATGTGGAACTGCCATTAAATATCACCAAACTCACCCCATAACAAAACCCCCAAAACCATATGAAAAGTAAAATAGTAAGCAGATGGCAGCAGCCAGGAAGGAGACAAATGTAACAACACTAGCTTAAACGTAACTACTCATGTTCCACAGTAAGTTTAGCATGGGGAAGCATACACACAGGAAATAACACACATCAGGTAAAATGAAATGCACAGGAGGCATGGNGATCCCGCCATGAACTCTACACTGATGCGCACTACTCACCTATACGGACAATGTATCACGATCACCTACTGTACGTATGAAATATGTACACACTAGGCCGCCATGTTGCCACACTGCCCTGTAGAATGCTGGGTAAGCGCTAGGAACGCTGGGAAAGCTGTATGTACGTGCGTATTACGNATCAGCGACAATAGACCGTGATTTCCTGTGTGCTCGCCTCGGTGCTTAGCGCCTCTAGCGGTTACTATGGGTATTACAGCCTATAACATCACGTGGTTTTCTTGTGTGAACGTGCCATAAATGCGTTATAGTTGATATTAGCGCCATACGTTACATACATTACATTGAGGCTGTGATACACTGTGTACGTTATCGCTGGAAGTAATGNGGTAATGCATAAAAATCCCTTTCACGTGAATTCAGTTCAGTCTCTAGGGGTAGGCTACCTGTAGCTCTCTTGGTGTTGTCAAACTACGAGTCCCAGCATGCTTTGCCAGGTATTAGCTATAGGGTATGTCTGTGCACTTCACTGTGCAGTTAAAGCATGCTGGGATTCTAGTACTACATTGAAGGGCTGGTATATTGGGGTAAAGCTGCAGGGGTAGTAACTTGCAGCTCACCCAGTGTTCTCAAACGCTGTGCATGCTGGGACTTGTAGTTTGACAACAGCTG
>JABWIB010001773.1:7432-25603 GCA_016617825.1 Platyplectrum ornatum | reverse complement strand
TGTCACGAAAAAACAATCTCAGAATCAGTTGGATACATTAAAGCATTAAAAAGTTATTACCACATAAAGTGTAACATGTCAGATTTGTAAAATAGGGCTGTGTCATGAAGNACCAAATAGGCTGCGTCACGAAGGGGTTAAAGAATTCAGAATCAATATAACCACCTGACCTCTTTGATTCTTAATGTCTGTTAAATCACTCCTTATATAATAATTAGGATAATGAAAGATAAAGCTTGATGCAATAGATAATGGTATCAACAAGAAATAATAATTACAGTAAATAAGTAAAATAAGGAATTTGCTAATAAAATAAGAGTTTAAAAACCTCTGGTTAACCATATGGACTAAGTTAAAAAAAAGTTAACCGATTAACCAGAGATTTTTTCAACACCTTTAATTGCAATTACTAGCACTTTACTAGCATTTTTTTTATTTTATTATTAACTTGACTTAATATAGCTACTGTTATTATTTAAATGTTAATATTTTTGTGTGGAAAAAATTAATTGTTAATGAATAACAACAAATTAAATTAACTCATCACAAAGGGCCAGATTCTGACTCTCACACGTTTCTTTCCCATTATTATGGGTTGGAGACCACTCCTCCTATATATAGGGAAATCCACCACCCGGACCCTAACTTAACTTCTACCCGGAACTTTTTCTTAAAAGCTTGCGGTGCGGCTGTACGTAAGGGCTTAGCCAAGCCAAATAGAAACATTTTTAAATTAATTAAACAGGGACAGAGCATGGCATTTTCAATGGAGAAGCGCTTGGGCACCACCATTGTCTCGGACAGTGCCGATTCTGTCTGGGGCTATAGCCAGTTGAGGTCCCATGGCAGAGTTCATCTCGCTGGCTGCAGGTGGAGATGTGAACAGTGAGATACTCAAAGCCCCTCCAAACCTCAGGTCCCTGGACAGATGGATTATAGCACTTTTAAAGAGATATAAAGAGCTTTATTAAATAAATCCCTTTAACAAACCCATCCTTAATTGCTTTTAATATCCCAATATAAATGGGCCTAAATTTACTAAGCAAGTGTGTTTTCCCAGGAGATTGAAAGGTGGGAATGTTGCTCATAGCAACCAATCAGATTCAAGTTTCATTTTCCATACTAGAATGTGAGCCCAAATCTGATTGGTTGCTATGGGCAACATTCCCACTTTTCAATCTCTCTGCACTGCCCCTGCTTAGTTGTGTGAATGACACTTCCACAACAAATCCTAAGACCAGATATAACATGGAGAGCCCGCTGAGAGAAATAACTTACCTCATCAAGGAGCCGAGACCCAGACGCAGACTGCACATAAGTAGTCACTGGCAAGAAAAGGTTCATTAGGATCCCCCAAAAACTTTACCTTATACTATATTACAACAAATAAAACAACTATATAAACATTTAGTAAACAAGGGGTTCCATTTAACGTTGTATCAGTATACATATCTGGAAAAGATTATTTGCAGTCGATGTTTCCGTTTTAGTAAATCAGAAGAATGACAGGGAATCTGCTGGTTAGTATGTGGTGTTGGGCACTACCCATAAGCCTCTGCTTGTGATTGGATTCTGAATTACAGAGGACCGTTGTCGCCTTGCGAACGTTCAGCCCATCTCTTATTAAGTTTACTGTGCTCTTTCCTGCACTAACAAGCCATGGGACAGTGGCTAATGGAAGATGGAATCAAACCTCCCCCCTTGTGTTTATTGCAAGACGAATGGGGTCTGTTGGCCACAATCGAATGTATGTTTAATCAGTTGTTGGGGCTTTCATTTTGCAGTCCTATATATATCCCTGGGCCAGTCCAATTGTACATTATGGATGGGCTCTCCTTGTAATGGGTTATTGATGTGCCACCGAGGGCCCTGTTGTGGTAGGTTAATTGTTAGAACTGAATGATTACTTTCTTGTCAGAGATGCTCCGTTATTACATCCCACAGGGGGTTTTCTAGTAATTTCATGGCATAATATTGGTCAAAACTTATGTTCATGAGTACAAATCATCTAGGAATAAAGTAGCACTATGAAAAATAGATTTTATGTAACTCTCTGGCTTCACTTAATGAGACAATAAAAATCAACTGGCTTGGTCTTATATTACGCAGTGAAATCATCTTTTTTATCGCTTCGATAGTAGAAGTATAACTTGTTTCATTAACAAGGAAGTTATTGCATCCGAGAGAAGACGGGTTTGCATGGCAGCTTCTGCCATGCTGTATGCTAAGCACGGGCCAAATTACTCCCGGGATTAGGAGTCTGCATAGATGAGGATACTTCAATCACTGTAACGAAACAGTCCAGACTGCCTTTTGCGGCGCCGAGAAAAACAGGACAGCATGAAGCACAATAAACAACTTCCATCATCCATACAGAGTCTCAGCCATTCTCGTGTTGTGTCCTGACTTTAAGGTTTAATACCTTCCAGAATGCTCAGGGCTGAATTGGGCTATCTCACATCATGTGCCAAAGATGCCATCATAGTGGTGTCAGTTTAGTTACCATTTCATAGAGGAATACAGTTTATTCTTCAATGCCATGGATGGACGCATGTGTTTACAATGACATTATATATTTTTATAGTTGTTTCTAACACATCATTTGTATTCCTTAATGCAGTGTTACCAGGGATATTCTAAAGCAAATGAAACATACAAACAACGAATCCCATGTAGACCTCCGGAAAAGGAGGTAGTCAATTCTATGGTTCTAGACATATACAATTAAAAGACAAAGGAAAATCATTTGACATACAGGATCTAATTCAATTAACCATGACGACGGGAAAAGGTGTGAAGTGCAACAATTCCGTTTATTAGCGTAGCCCGGCATCACAGATTTCCAGCATATCTCCAATACTGAACAACTTTAAAACCTGCAAACAACTAAGAGTTGATGTTTTGTATGATTACGTTACGTATTTTTTTTCAGGACAATGCTCTCTCTGTATAACACCCACTAGAATGTCCGTTATGACTAGGATGCTCTCGTTATTGTACATCTAGGATTAGTACAGAACAAATAATTGTGCAATACATAATACACAATACATTCTGCATAATGCATTCATGAAAATATTTGCTTTTCAGATGAGTAGACACGAGGTCTAGAACCCAGGGTTTGGCAGGAAGGAACACATGCCTTGATGGTAATACTACAATAGCCAGAGGCAGCTATCTATGGAATACAATACAGAGGAGAAAGGGTTTAGGCAAGGGTGAAGTCAGGGACAATTTGGCATTGGTGGATACGTAGGAGATGGTGCAGGATTCAGCACAAGTCAGGCTGGATGACTTAGAACATGCAGAGAGAAATTAGACAAAGACAAAAAGGGTAGTGCCAGAGGTGAGTGTAAGCAGGCTGGCGTGACATTCTCTAGGTGATATAATACCTGGGTTGCCGCATGGGAAATTCCCACATTCTTGTCAGTTCTCGCGGTATCCGGAAGAGTCACCAAATCACACACACACAGTTACAGACACTCCAGCTACTACAGGGGGCGCCGTGAGGAGACAAGAGGTGCCATGAGGAGTGGGAGGGGGTACCTCAAGAGGGGGACCATTGTGACCATTGTGACAACAGGTTTGATATTGTTGCCATAAAATGTGCATGTGTTAAATAATTTGTACATTAAGTTGGAAAATTTTGCTATGTTTTTATTAAATGCTGAAATACAAAAATATTGTTTCCTATTATTTTTTATCATTTCACATTCCAAAGAGACACTTACATTAACCATAACCTCTGCTTAAACAGTTTACTACCCTGCACGTATGGAACCTGTATGACCCTGTAAGCACAAAGAACTTACCTGTATTGTGACCATTGTGATGCGTATAAAGCCAGTGAGGGATTAAACATGGATGAAACTCTAGTTAGAATTATAAACAGGGTTCCATACTTCTGAAAAGAGGGTATTTCTTAATGACTTGTTCTGTAAGATGTCTTTTTGGATGGCAAATGCAGAATGATTTATGTACATTACATAATGTATTTAGACTTCCATACACTTCTGATGTGTTACTAATAGCCGGTGTTAGGGTAAGCACTAAGGTTAAGGATATTAACTATACAGTATAGGCATGCCCTATGTATGTCTTCCTATCCAGATGAGGTGGGTCCATAAACCCACCATAGTTACTGCTACGAGCAGCGGTCCCATCAGAATACACATATGAAGTCCCCACACCACAACAGTGCAGAGTGGGGAGCTCAGAAAATCAGATCAGCCTGGCAGTACCTTTATCAGCCTATAGTGGGCAGAATGACATTAAGCCTAGGCCGTTTGCTGCATATCCTGCCTATACAATAAATATTCTTAATGCCTATTCAGTCATTAGGATGGACACATTTCTCAAAACCTGCCTTATATCACACATAGGAGCGAATCCAGAGCAAAGCCTAAATTTACTTAGCAGGGAGATTGATAAGTGCCATATGCAGAAACCTGGGGATCAGATTCAAGCTCGCATTCTCCAGTATGTAAAATGAAACCGAAAGCTTGAATATGATTGGTTGCTATGGGCAACATCCCCACTCTTCAATCTCCCTGGAATCTCCCTGCTTAGTAAATTTAGTCCCAGGTCTCTCTGTACATGCGAAAGTGGGGAGTTCAAACTCCTTTCCCTCCCCTAACTCATACAGGTTTCTGGACATTTAAATCTATCCTTTACGTGCTGATCTGCTTCATATGAAAGTTTTTCCTTGTCCGCCTTGACTTTTTTAGCATGCCTACTCCCTGTCTACTAGGTGGGAATCAGGCATGCTAATGAAGAATCCCGGCCCCTCATTCGCTGTTTAAATGTACAAAACTGAAGTTTTGCATGCTAGTAACATCGCTCACATGTACAAATGTTACTAGCTACGTCATTTGTGCAGAGTTGCCCAACATGCAATGCTGGTTTCGGTACTATTCTATCATTTTGTTAATGGTAAGTAAAAACGCAGATTCATTTCCCATTGAAACATATTCAGAATAGATTGCTGCAATATACATGGAATCATCCAAATGTAATGAGAAAAAAAAATCACAAAGTGGGTGCCACTACAGAAGCAATACAGTCAGCTCAGTAAAAAGGGCGCCGTAGCCAGCTGTACTTTCCGTATTCCTATCTCTGGGAGGAATACAAATGATTTCTTTGGCAAAAGGTTTTGGGGCAATTGAATCTTTTCATTTGATTGAAGTTAATAGCTGAGATGACAATGTTCTAGCCGGTCTCAGGTGTAATTGTTGCATGGGTAGTTAAGTGTACTAGAGCAGTTTTCAGTGACAGCTGTCTTCATAGCGAAGATGATGACTAGGAATGGATCCCCAAGGGACAGGTAAACTGTCTTCAGTAATGGAGACGTGCAGTGAAGCCAGGAACCCTTCGCGACCTATATTAAGCTCAGCACAGCATAAGCAATGGAAATTCATCTCCTCACGTGTTTTTCCTCTACTCCAATTATGCATTAGACTCCCAAGTCCTATCTTGTGAATTCTCATACATATGAATCTACTGAACGGTGCATGATTGCGATATGTCATTGATTCTTCATTTATACCCCAAGGGATTCCTACCTGGCCACACTTTCAGAATATTCCTGGTCATAGGCCACTTAATTAGATGTATTAATAGAGATCTGCTCCTAAATCCTGTTAAACTGGGTAAGTAAAAATTTAGCTGCAATCAGATTGAAATGTGTGTAATTCACAACGCTTTTCCCTAGTTATGTTTTTATTTTAACACGAAAAATGGAAAGTGCACTAACAAATGAAGACTGCATAATACATATAATTAATTAATTTAAATATAGTGACATTTTTTGTGAATCTTGCATCAAAAAAGTTTTTGAAGAAAAAATGAATTAAATGAATAAAATGTATATTTTAAAAAATAATTTCTATATATATATATATATATATATATATATATATATATATATATATATATAAAGAATAAATATATTTAAACTGGACCAGATTCGAACCAACTAACGCTAGGGGAGTTCCGCATGCCACTTAACTAGTAATATTTGCGCATGTGCATGCCAGATGCTACTATCAAATAATCAAAAGTACTGTAGTGATGCATGGCTGATTCCTACATTGTAGACGAGGATAGTGTTAAGCACCCGCAAGATGTGAAGGTGGGAACCCACGAAAGAAAGAGGCATCTAATGCAGCAATAATTGTGGCCCAACACGCAGATATATTTCAAAGCAAAATAAAGTTAGTAAAAGTGATTTTGTCACAGAGAAGATTGTAACCTTTTAATGATAGCACAGGATCTAACCCCATGTGCATTTTACTTTCTACAATTAAACAAAGGGTTATGATGCACTGGTCAGCAGGGTCAGGTGTCCTTGGAATCTTGATTGAGCATAAGTGAGGTCTTTGGTCCTTTGATCCTCAGGTGGGTAAAAGTAAACAGGTTTCAGGTCAACTTCCACCACATTCTAGTTAATCAGGCATGCACATTTCAAATATATATTCTATTGAATGTCATAACTTGAGAATGCTTGTGACAATGTTCTAGCAGGTGGGAGAAACCAAAAGTTGGCGACTCTGGTCTGATTCCTGGCTACACCAACCTCCTTGGTCATAGTGTATAACTATATAGTGTTGTTTTATACATTCAAGTACATGCTTTGACATGTTCTTGGAAATTGATTCTCCGTACCTGTAAATTGTGTGTATTGATTTATAGCTTTATGCTGTATATAGTATGGGGTGCCTGAAATGTTATATTTGTCTGCATGGTTATTTTTAATTAGTCGACAAAGGTTTCTGTTGCCTTAGTAACCGTGGTCTCTTTCTGTAGAACTGCTGCTATATCATTGTCAATGTTTAGGGAGATGACACCAATAGGTTATAGATGTGAATGTTCTATATATTTCTATATATTTCAATGAGCAATCTTGATGATGGTGGCGTTGGACAAGAAGAAGGCACAGCAGTGGTGGAGACATCTTAAATTGCTATCACATACATTTTTCCAAAACGAAATAAAATATTGACTACTCTATTACCTCTAGTTGACATCACATTTAGTACTTGTAAAGGTAAAGAATTTAAAAACACTCTGCCCAATCATTACTGCACACCACAGCACCTGAGCACCCTAGCACATAGACTTGAACACCTACAGTCTGGTGTCTGCTCATCCAACCTTGATTGGGTGACCTCCTTTACCCTCCCATTCTTACCTTAAGTTCCATAAGGAAATAGATCTGCACTGATATTAAAACTGCTGTCCCCCTCAATGCGATTAGCATGGTTATCCCCACCTAAGATGCAAGGATCAGTCATGTGTAAATGTAAGTCAAAAGATAGACCTAAATTTCAAAGGTTTGATGGTAACAGTACACACTGAGACAGATACGGCTGCCATTTTATCTGATCAGTACCTGTCCTCTTGTGTTTGGGATTGGGATCACAGAACAGAAAGCAGAGGAGAGCGAGAGCAGGTTGAGAAGCAGGATGCTGTCGGGCGACCTCTAGTGGCTACAGGACGAAATGCATATTTAAACAAACAGAGTTTTGGATACTTTTATCAGAAAACAGATTTATGTGGATACTAAATACATTAATCCACTAAATAGTACCAAACCCTCCCTTCATATGTATTTTCAAATGTATGGAACTAAGTTTTTGGAAAATAACATAACATATGTCATACACATTTGCAGATATTACAATTTAGGTGACATTTTAGTATTATCAGACTTACATCCAGTAGAAATTTTGGTGGCATCCCCATAAATTACAGTTCAGTTCCTCAAATCACAGGTGGATCATAAAATACTTATTTTAGTCTGTTTTAGCACACAACAAAATGACATTAACTACTAAATAGTCAAACATATATAAGTGATCAGATCAGGGTATTTTTAAAACATTTAAATGCATAAGGTGTGGTGTGTAGCACATATGCTTAGATAAGGGGGTACTTTAAATACAATGGTACACACTAGGGGGTGCTTAGTATAAATGAACAAACTTTACATTGCACTTTTAAACACTTGCCATCTCAGAAGGTATATGTTTAAAAGAAAGTTTGAGAAACCATGTTCTAGACAGAACAATAACATTAGTCCAAAGAAAATGTGTGTGAGGCCCCCATTCCTTCCCTGCTCAGCTGGTAATAATCCATTCCTGAGATAAAATCATTAGAAAGCCTTGTTCCTTCTCCAAAGTCATATAGCCAAGCAATAATGTTACTCAGGTGCAGAGCCTGAGATTATGTTCCTAATATGTTTTATTAATCAAATATGCGCAATACACAAGTGACTCGTATTCCTGGTCTTGTAATGGTATCTGCAAAGATCATGGCAACTGCTAAATGGAACAATATAAACCTAATGCAGAATGTGGTGCCCATATTTCTAAGTTCAATATGCATTTACAGTTTATGTTCTATCATGAAAGATCTTAACAAGGAGTCTGCACTGGGAAATGCACAAAAAGATGAAATGGATCCCTTGTAGTCTAAGTAAAAGTCTTTGGTGTATACAAAGTATTGACATGTACATAGCGCTATAAGAGAGTCTGTTCATTTGGCGGCTAACTCATGTTCTCATTGTCCCTTAACAAACGAAGTTCTATCAGCCAAGCGTTGTTTGTGAAAAAGTTGGCAACCCCTTTCGCTCACCCTTGTGATTCTTTGTGATGCTTATTATGAACAGGGCAAGTGTACTAGGAGTCGTCCTGCGGTGTATTTCCACAAATGTCCTAAATGCTGGCTGTTCCTTGTCATCGTGTCCCGCAGCAATATAGCCTCTTTAATTAGGAAAACTACTTGAGCTTCTCCCCTTTGCTAAATCCCATCAAAATCTGGCAAGCGCTGAAGGACGCAGCTGAGATGTAAGCAAGCCAGACTTTCTCCTCGCAGCCAGTCTGTCCCTCATGGCAAGCACTCATGCTTTTTTCCTATGGAAATCCACGGTTTTATGTGCTAGTAAAATGCTGACCTTCTCCTTTGAAACTGTAAATTCCATTTTTTTTACAATGTCCAGCAAAGCCATCCAAATATCACACGTCCAAAACAAGCACACATAACTGCGAAGCCTATGGTAATTTGTTGGTGTGAATTATGTATTTAGACCATGAGGAACAGTGTCAGCTATTTCCCCCTCAAAGTAAGGGATAGAAAATTGGGTCAGTAAAATTACTGATTGCTTGTTTCATGAGTGTGATAGGAGTGTTATTCTACTTTTCTCGTATGTTGTTAATGTATCAATTTTCTTGTGCTAATGGTATAACAACTCAGTACTGCAGCTGTCCTGGATATTGGAAATCCATCACCTGCTGTACTGCGCCTTCATTGAATAATGGGGGCTATTTATTAATGGGTTAACCTTTGGTAGTAGTGGTTATAGTAGGAGGTCAAGGAGATCCACCACTGTCCCTTGATCATTATCTCCACCAGGGTGGTGAGTGCAGTATCTCATTGATCTCAATTCCTAAGTAATGAAATGCCCCACTGTTAAGTTTCATACATCTATAAACCCTTTAGACACTAATACTCTTAAATTTTGTGCTCCTTCCATCTAGTTACTGTCAAATAATTACTAGTAAATGCTTACAGTAAGTTCTGCATGTGTAAGGGAAGACCAGCTGTTAGATTGTGTGTAAGGACCTAGCCAAACTCAGAGGATGATCAGCCAAAAGGCCTAGGTCGCCAAACTCTGACTCCTGAAAAATACAGACATTGCTCCTGGAATCCCGGAAGAGATGACAGATCTCCAAGGACACAGTGATGATAGATGAATTATGGACACATTGATGATAGATGGATTATGGACACATTGATTTGACTGATACGAAATTGGGTGAGTCTTATTTTTGAAATCAGGTACTGCCCCTTTGCTATGAGATCTCCTGGAGGGTAGACAGATAAAGGGGTCTTATTTGCATGGTCGAATGACCTAAATACAACAGTGCTGATCGACACAAAATGAGTTGCTTGCAACTCTCCAATCTCAACCGTTATATTCATTTTCACAAAAATCCAATCTCTGAAGCCATAACTTAACCTTCCCCATCTCTGATCCCTCGTCTTCTTGTAGTCTAATCCTAACCCTCCCCTTCTATCTTTTATCCCCTCCCCTCAGCCTAACCCCCTGCAATGTTCTATTCCCTACCCAAGCCTAACCCTCCACTTCTATGCTCTTCTCTGACTTTCCCCTTCTCCAATCTATCCCCTTCCTACAGTCTAAACCTAACCTTCCTTCTCTCCAGTCCATCTCCTTCCTCAGGTTAACCCTAACCTTCCCATGCTCAATCCCCTCCCCACCACTTAAATTATCCTAATATTACCAATAACCCTCTAGGCACCTGGCATACTCTTACTATCCTGTCCGGTTGGAACTGTGTTCCTCTCCAGTAGCAGTGGCTCTCTAGAGTATAGATCAGATCTTGCATTGGGTGCCGCACTGGGTATGTTCCAAATGTGACTTTTGAAGCAGCCAACGAATACCCAGATAAAGTCTGCAACCCTGACCTATAGACCTTACCGCAGTGAACCATTAACCCCTTACACACTACCGTGCAAACTTTCAAACGCAAAACTTTGGGCTCGCTACGCTTGGACTCACTGAAACAGCTGTCGTATCCCTTTCATTAGAGTTTCATAACAAGGAAAGGATATAGCAAATAATTCATGCTGTGCTGTAATGCAGTTTCAATGATACAATCTCAGAGAGAATTCGACACTATTAGAAAAATATTGACACAGTAATATGTTCTGCATTCAGCGGTTTCTGTGGCGCAAATAAACAAATGGTAAAAGACGGTTGTGTTTTGCGACTAACAAGAACATGCTGCATGCTAAGGAGATCAGTGGGAAATTACACACAGCTGGGCTGATGGCAACGAAATCATAAAACATCTCCATCGATAACCCCAGAGGCAGACTAGCCTCCCTGGCAAGCAGAAGCGTGCTGGCACATGGGCAGCGTTACAAGAGTGCTGATTGCTGACCAGCTGGTAGATTTATGTTTCAATAAGAAAACCAAAACTATTGCCTGTCCCTCTGCTTAGGACATGAGCGTAATGGAGTCTGACAATAACAGCCAATTACCGGGAAGCGCAGTGCCGGCCGAGGCGGGGGAGGAGCCATTGCTGAGGGGAGATTTGCATGGTGATAATAAGCTGATGTTTCGCGCACTCTGCAAAAATAACAGTATAACAACACAGCACAGATTCGGCTGCTTTATTAAATATGCATCCACACTGCTTCTGCGACGCGGTGTCATAAATCTGTTTTACATATTCAAATGATCATATTCAAATGATCAAAACATTTATTTCTATTGAAAATACATATTTTTTTTGACAAACTGTTGCTGACTGCGGAGCATTCCAAGCATAGGGCTGTTTCCAGACTTCTGGATGCATTTTAACCCATCNTGCAAGNACACTTCTCATTGCATCCCTATGGATCCAGCTGGAATCTCATTACATTAACATCAGAAATCTGGACCAGGTCCATATTGCTGAGCTAGCTTGATTTATTTGACATATAATCCACAAATTAATAATTCAGTAAAATGGAACAATATCAGCACTGCTCCGGCCATTTTACCATGTAGTAAGCAGTAAACCAGAGTATTGCAATAAAAGCTCCTGGCAATGACTACAGAAGTTAAAGTTTTATACTGGAATAAATAGAGAATTTTTAGCAATTTTTTTTTTGCACTGGCAGATAAATTCACTAATATACAGCTGCCCTCCATACAACCCTGCAGTGACTTCATGAGCCACCAGAGACTGGTGCTGCCATTTGTGCCATTGGTTACCGCTTATGTTGCATATGATTTGAACTGCCTCTGTATAAATATTCATAACACATTCCAGGGCCTATGTTTACTAAACTGCAGGAAAGAAAGAGTGGACGATACCCATAGCAACCAATCAGATACTAACACCCACTTTCATATTAAAAAGGAACATTGGGTAGCATCTGGTTGCTATGGGCAACATTTAAATCTAAAATAAATCTACTGTTANTGGCCTATTTCATTGAGCTTCCTATTATAATATATAGATATGTATCTGCAAATTTGTTGATGTTAGTTTGCCTTCTTCAGAGGAACAACCTAAAAAGAGATTTCCATGGCTTGCTGTTGAGATATTGCTTAGAATCAAATAGCTTTCTCAGGGTCATATCTTTAATAAAGGAGACTGCAAAGTCATGTTACACGGAATGGTCTTGATCAGATCCTCTAGTATAAAATGGAGAGGGACATTTAAACANTGGTCAGCATTAATAACACATATNTGTATTTGGCNAACCAAACCCGANCAACACTTAAANTCACCCAAAAAACATACCGCAACAGGTGAGTCACAGCGAGAAATTCTCACATCAGAAAAAAACATTCCGTGGCACCCCAGAGAGCNTTGTGGCACCCCAGAGAGCCTAGGCGCACAGTGTGGGAACCACTGCACTTGACAGTCCACATTTACACTGAACACTTGGAAAATGGGTCAAAATTGTATCCAGTCTATAGTAGAATATGTCAAAAATCAATAAACTTTATGGCAACTTCCTTCCATGTTGTACATTACTTGTGCCACCAACTGCTCATGTTACCTCCTTGATAATGAGTAAATTTAAACTGATGTTGTCCAAGTTCCTGGCTTTAAGGTAACGATGGAATAAAATGTGTTATTGTATAAAATATACAGAACGGAAAGCAGAGCTCAATTNCATATATATCCTCTGCTGTGAGACACGGCTCATAAGACAAACAGAATATATATAAGATCGATGCAAACAAAGTTAAAGATGATTGAACGTATAATTGTTACAGTTGCCGGTTCAGATCAATGGTCTGTTCAGCCTCAATTCAATTATCCTGTTTAACTGAATGAAATGAAATTATAATACACAAAAAAATCATCCAATTCAATTGAGAGAACAGACAGGAACCAAAGTGCATTTAAACCAGTAAATCAGAGTTAAAATGGTTATAAAACGTTGGCCGAGCCTGGAAAATTCTACTAATCATCGACACATCTATCAGATCAGTTATCCTGTTCGGCTAAACAAAATGTAACAAAATGATCAAACATTACAATTTCATGACTCACAAAGTATCCTCTTGCCCTGCATTTCTACAACGGGAAGTATATATACATTTTATTATTAAAGATTGCAAAATTCTAAAGTCAATTTCAAGCATAACTGCGAAGTGCGTTTTATATACACATATATTAGTAGCTGTACTCCNCAAACCTGTCATACAAGGTCAGTCCGAGTGAACTATTGCAGCATGAAATATGTTTACAAGTCAGATTTTATACGTTTAACAAATATTTCAAGGATCATTCAAACGTGGGAATTTGTATTCTGTATACACAATTTGTGTTATCCTACACCTCTATAACATAATGGTCTCCGTTGACATTGCATAACGTACGCATGCTAAGCAATAAACAATAGNGATTGATCCTAATTTGTGTGATTCATTCGATTAACAGGTGATAACGTTAATCGACCATTTTGTTTCCATTCCAGCAGATTGTTTTTGAGCATTGCACTACAGGACGATAGGCTGAATGACCGATTATCCAATAGGACCAGACATCCGCATTACACCATAGTATAGTCAAGCAGTATAGATAAATCAGGTTTATAGTTTACTAGGCTCGTGAGCCNAACAGATATTACAAAGAGGATCTCTTTGCTGAAGGACAGCTTTTGCGTCCTTAAAGGACATTTCGAATCATGTCCAAACCGCGCATGTGAGTGACAGTAGTCATGCAGATCTGACTTGATTTACCNTTATTCATAGCAGTGGNGAGTGACATGGGAGTTTACTTTCCATATGAATAATCAGACCTTCNTAGTATGCACAGATGTCTGGATCCNGTCTATAGTGNGTACCCAGANTAAAAAATGGGGAAACAGCCATAAACTTAAGACTTCTCTAGCTTAACAGTGTGCTCTTCTACCATCCCATACCTTTATTGTGACTGTATATAGTAAGTAGACTCCACACAGTACAATTTGCCATTGCTGAAATCAAGCCAAATCAAACATAAATAACACTTTTTACGGTTCTGTTGAACAAGGAATACCACTGAAGTGTGAATTTTTTTTTTTTTAAAACATAAAAAAAATAAAGAAATGGATTTCCCTATTCAGTATTAGCACAAGGCACTGGTTACTAAAGAGCAGGTTTATTATAATAATTATGTTACTGTGCACGCCTTGAGACTTAATTGTTGAATGAAGTTCTACTAAGCCCGAGTAGACCATTGTGGGACCTCACNAGCCATAAACTTAAGACTTCTCTAGCTTAACAGTGTGCTCTTCTACCATCCCATACCTTTATTGTGACTGTATATAGTAAGTAGACTCCACACAGTACAATTTGCCATTGCTGAAATCAAGCCAAATCAAACATAAATAACACTTTTTACGGTTCTGTTGAACAAGGAATACCACTGAAGTGTGAATTTTTTTTTTTTTAAAACATAAAAAAAATAAAGAAATGGATTTCCCTATTCAGTATTAGCACAAGGCACTGGTTACTAAAGAGCAGGTTTATTATAATAATTATGTTACTGTGCACGCCTTGAGACTTAATTGTTGAATGAAGTTCTACTAAGCCCGAGTAGACCATTGTGGGACCTCACTGGACAAGTGAGTTTTCATAAATTTAATGAACAATACTGGTTTTCTGTGAGGAGAACCTCAATCTACATTGAGGTAGGGGGGTTTCTGGGATACCCCCCCCCCCATCCTGTGTGCCACAGTCCATGGAGCAGATGCATCTCAGTCTAAATATTCAACCCAGGATATTGTGCTCAGCATCCATCATACCCTTACATTAATATAAATAGTAGAATCTTCCCTCCCTCTGTCATATAAATATTTTACAATTAGATGCAGACACTTGTGAGATGGAGAACATAGATTGTACTGATGTTTGATGGACAGAATTGTGTACGCTTGAGTATAAGCCTATAGAGATCTCTTGCAAGGCCCTGCAGAATTTGAAACAATTTTCCTTCTTTAATTGGGATAAACGCTGTCAGCATGTCTATGACAAAATNGCAACCACATAGCAGAGTACAAGTTACATTCTACTAAAGCCTTCCACTCAGTTACATTACAAGGAACACTCCTTAGANAGACACCTAAAATGTCAAAATACAGAAGTTTCTTTTTCTTTTTATCATATCGTCATAGTTTTACCTTATTGTTAAACTAAATATGTCTGATACTGCTGTGAAGGCNAGAACAGCGATAACTAAGTCAAGAAATTACTTATTAGCATGTGCAGGGAATATGTTATTATATCTATTATTCTGATACACAAGGAAAAAGACGTAAAACAAAAATAATGGGGCTAATAGAGTAGAGAGCAACAGTTAGAATAGGAGCAATGCTGTACCAGGGCTGGCACTATCATNAGATGATCTTAGATGATCGCCTAGAGTGCTGGGCTCAGGAGGAAGGGGTTGAGAGGGACCCGGCAAAAGCACCCTCTGTTTAGCCACCTCTCCAATGTGAATGGGAGCGAGGAAGGGAGAGGTGGTAGTGATGGAGGTCTCGCTTAGGGAGTCCTAGCACCAGCCCTGTTCTGCACCTAGACCTGCGGGGAGGGGGAGGCACATATGCAAATAAAATGATATTGGGGGCAGTGTTATGTAGCTCAACTAAAAACAAAGTTGTCAACTCTCCCTGAATATGAGGGAGACTTCCTGAAGAGTGGGAAATCTCCATGATTCAGTTCAGTGAAGTCATTNATGATTCTGAAATTGTGTCCTATTTCCATGAATTGTGGCGGACATTTTCATAACGGGCAGAAATGAAATATATACACTTATTTATTTATTAACAGGTTTTTATACAGCGCCATCAGATTACGTAGCGCTTCACAATTTTAACAATCAATAAGACATGACTGGGTGGTAACAGACAGAATGGATGGGGAAGAGGGCCCTGCCCGCAAGCTTACATTCTATATTCTATATACTTTAGTTTCTTGTTAATAAGCTACTGTGTCACATCCTTTTGGCTTTTCTGTACAGATAAGGAAGTCATTAGATCCCCTATTCACAGTCACAAAAATACTTAATAATGTATTTTGCACTGCCAATCAATACATACATTAAATCCCTGCCTCAGCCTGAGTCCGGGGAGATTTGTCGACTCTCCAGGAAAACACNGGAAAATCTGTGAATCCCATAACCTGCGAGTCTCCTGAAATTTTGAATGGCGCCTCCCCAATTCATATAATTCATATAATTAGTGGCAGCACTGTGGACTTTTTCATTGCAACGCTGCTATAGACAGTCACATTGGAATTCCTAGTAACTCTCTATAGCTGCTCTGCACAAGATCCTGTAAGTATCTTTGCGCTGACGTCATTACATCAGCATCTTGGCAGGGCACAGAGGAGTCTCTAGGCAGGTCCCGTTTCAGGTGGATGGATTAAAGGTGCGTCCTCAGGTCTGTATCACTGGTTCTATTGCAATTACTGGGAATTGACATCACATAGATGCTGCTTAAGGAAGAAGCCCCTTAGGTGAGAAANAGGTGAGGGCCGGTTGGCCACCCAAGCCACAAAGTCTCATANCAGTTTCACACCATTGCACCCCCANTGTGGCNTCAGAAAAAGCANAAATATGANAATATANNGGCTTGAATGGTTATATATGACTCNACCAATGATATTTAAANTGTGTGTTTTGTACATGGAATGTACAAGAGAGTCTACATCTAACTTCACACGTTGTTTCTTATGTGTCTACATTCACCGCAAAGGTCACAGTGGANGGAAACTGAATGCAAATGTGAGACATTGAAAACGACTATACCGGAACTTCCATGCACTATTTATGTATGAAAGTGAAATAATATCATTTCTGAAGCATTTTATCGGGAGAGCAATCGAAATGATCTGCTAATAATTTTCCCTTAAATCTTTTTATTTTAACCTAAGATATGCATTCAGCACCTTAAATAATTGCTTAAGTACATTCTGATCCCTTCCCTAAACTCATCTGGTGTCAGATATACGGCCGTCTTTCTCTGCCGCTCAGTGTGTCACCAGAGGAAGCGTAAGCAGAGCATATATCTGGGAACATCATGTCCATGAGACAGTTCAGCTCGCATCTGTGTTTCTGTTTTTCTGTTTTAATTGGATGATTGCACAGTGAAGTACAGTAGCGCTGAGCTCACACAGCGGGAATCGTCTGGAGTAGATGAGCACACAGTCAGTGGGGCAGTCACCTTACACCGTTAGCTATTTCCAAAGAGGAGATATTACGCTAAGCAGTTAGACACAGATAGGTAACATTACATATTTGACAAAGGGTGCTTTATCTGTTCTAGAATGAACCCAGTCAATGACTGAATAGGTGTAAGCCTGTAGCAGTGAAGTTAGAATATTATCAGATGGGAAACAAGTTTTCATTTTTCATAAATATCATTANGTGGGTTTTCACTTCTAAAGACTTTGTAGGTTCATGCATTTATCGATGAGGAAGAAGAGCGAAGGTAGCTTAGCAGGAAAGGAGCTAGTTCTCTTGCCACCTAGCCGAAACCTAGCATTGCCCCCCCCAATCTCTCCTCCTCCTTCAACCCACTTNCCCCAGTCCACATAGGAGAAGTGAGCGAAACCATTCTATAGAGGAGTGTCAGGCNCTCNCCCANGCTGGCTAATTATTCAAAAGCCGGGTTANANGTTGGTCCANATCCAGACATCCTGTGCTTTCAAGAGGAAGAGTGGAATANATACTGCACAAATACTATTACTATCGCCCCTCTCTGAGAATACCATGGCTAATAACCCCGCCATATGAATATCCTTTGTTCCATACANTGGATTTTCCAATAGTAGCATCTCTGGATCTCGTCCATTGTGTTATGCTATTGTGTTATGCTATGCTGTTGTGTAATACTTTATTTGTCCATGAACTGACTGTGACAAATAATAACATTTTTATTTTATGTCCCAATTCTTGACATTGTGTCTCTTTCTTTTTCTAAGATGTGGCAAGCTTTGAACACAGAATCTGTGGCGGNCTGGATGTAGCTCTCTGCGTTNTTNTCTAGAGGCCATATCTCCAAAAGNACTTAAATACACACAATACAGATATGTTCACATACACCTTTCCACTGCATGGCGCATCGTTTGCACCATGTAATGTAAAGGTATATGGAATC
>JABWIB010001772.1:48568-68757 GCA_016617825.1 Platyplectrum ornatum | reverse complement strand
TCACACCACTTTCCCCACATTACATATTATACCCTCACAGTCACCCAACTCTTTTTACATGGTATTTTATACCCCCACAGTCACACCACTCTCCCCACATTACATACTATACACTGACATATTTTATTATCTAACTGTAAAACTAGCACAAACTATTTCACAGATGGATGGATGGATGTTATATAAGTTCTGGTTACACTAAAGTTTTCAGATATATTAGTTATTAGTTAGAATTTTAGTTTAATTTCAGGATATTTCAAATAATTATTTATGTCGTTTCATAAGCTTAGAGCTATTCATTTGCAATAAGAAAACAATCCCTTTGTTAAATTGGTGTTTACAAAGTATGCATATCCAGAATTGTAAGGGGTTTAAGGAAGAACATACTAATGTTATGGGTAGCCACCTAGGTAACCAGGTGAAAATGCAGCATACTGATTGGTTGCTCTGGGTAATATCTCCCCTTTTCCATTCCTGCAGTTTAGTAAATCTGGGCCAGGATTGTACATAACAATTAATGCACCTTAAGACATATTCATATGTCTTCCTGCCTGCCTGAACTCACTTAGACACAAATAATGGTGTCTAAATGAGTTTCGACAAACCGGCTGCAACATGGAACACAGAAGGAAAGCTCCCACATGACATTAAAGATGAAAAAGTATAAAACTTTACAAAATTAATGATGGACACACTAGGTTCATTCACAATCACCACACACTGTAACCCTATACAACATAATCACACTTACTTGAAAAATGTTTTATAATGAAAATGGATACTTTATATAGTGTTCCCAGTTAGCAATCAATGGTATGGCTAGGAAATGTGTCAAATCCCCTTACTCTTGTGGCGAATGGCCTACTGTCAATTTTAGGAAATCAACATGGCGAATTCTTGGCGAATAACGAATTTAGTCATTTAGTGAATCTGACATCTGTATGCTTACTATGGTAAAATTTGATGCAGCGATTTCATCTTGGGGAATTCAATTTGATAACAGAACAAGCAAATTAGCATCAATTCGACGGTTACTGAATCCTCTAAAGGACAATTTGAGCTGAAACGCGTCGGCGTATGACTACGGGGACTATACTGTTTACCAACTAGCTTGTTGCTCTTTCCAGGAACAGCCAGATGTTTTTCAAGTATTAACGGGTACCCTTTTTTTCCACCTGTCTCCTAAACCCTATCAGCAGCCTTGAGAAAGCTACATTCGTAGCGAAACGCGTTGGTGTGATCCTGCTCACTCTATATTTATATGTAGTTATTTGCACTTATTATCTAGCTGCTGCCTGCTCTGCTGTGTTTATAATACACTGCCATTGATCAATAGGAGTATTCATTGCATTTAGCTCCATTAAATTACTAGTGTTCTATCTAGGGCACTATTTGTTATCAATAAGCTACAGTTGTAGCGATTTACCAGCCCATCTACAGAGGCTTTTCTTGCTACTTTTGTAGCATATTGCCCTCTGGTTTGGCAGCAAGCCATTAGCCTGTCTAAGGCAATGTTATGAGCTTTCACTGATTCAGCTACTGGAGTGAACATTTTAATTTATATTTTATTCACCTTTTCTCATTCTGCACCATTCCTTATCTCTTTTTTTTAACCTCGTTGGGACTATTACCCCATTGGTTTTATTAACGTTTACAATACAGTTATTATTTTATTTATTTACGTTACTTGTGTCCGGGCATTAGAGTGCACCTTTATTCAGCCTACTTTTCTCTGTTTTTGATTTAACCCTATCAGCAGACCTGTTAGTAACTACGGCTTATGTTGTGAATGTGGATCAGTTTTTATATCTATTTTATTCTGGACAGTGTGATGTGTATACTATTTATTTTTGAATAAAACTAATTTTATGTATATCTGATTATAGCAAGTCTTATTAGATAGTGTAACATCGCCACTTTAGCTACAAATCTTTTACTGTTATACAGAAGTGATTTGGGTAAATCACCTTTGAAGTCGTGACTGCAGTTTATCCAGTGGAGTTCTGAAAATACAGGCTATCCTTTTCTTATAAAAAATATAACTGAGAGCTAGAATCCTATGGGCGACATCTCCAGTTTTTCATTTCCGCAGTTTAGTGAATATATGCTCTTCACTTCGCCAATACTGTGGATATGACTCATGCAGTTTTGTAAGGTTTTCATATGTATCCATGTTACACGAGTATTAAACTATAAATAAAATGAAACCTATAAAATTCAAATTTTATAAACACTTTTTTATCTTGTAATGGTAACAGAGAAACCAATAACTATAATCCCAAATCTTCATACAATCTGCAAATGTGCACTCATACCTCTTGCGTGCGTTACTTATTTAGTTCAGGTTAAAAATAAAGTGTTTATCGTGTTGGCCAACATGTACTATCATGAGTGTATAAACAGATTCTGTAAGCAATATGCTTGAATAACACTAGGCAGAAAGCATGTAATTACAAAGTAGCTAGTCAGGTCACAATACTCAGCCCAGACACAGAAAGGCCAAGTGCTTGGCTGAATGCTCTTCTCTCAGCCATCCTGAAAAGTAATATAATTAGCTATCTCTGTGCCTTCCTCCATCATATCACACTCCACAGATCTGTTACAGACTAATGTGCTGGCTGACTTTACTAAACCTGATTGAGGCAACCCTGAAGGTCAGCGAGTGTGACACTTAGGGAAAAGTTGCAGAGCAGGTCAGATTTTGATTTCATGCCTTTACTGAGCATTTGTTCACTTTCTAAATGTACTTTTATACACTGGTCACTTCTTTGGGAATGTTTTTTTAGATTTAAAAAAATGTAATAGGACACCATCATTAACATGCGACATTTTATGATCATTTTCTTCCTCCAGCTACAACTGAGTGCAAAGTCACACCAGGTTAAGAACCTCATTAGAAGGTAATGAGAACTGAAGGATGTAATTCTTCATTGTGATTTCATTTGCTGCACTAACAAGTTTAGTGGAGGCAAACATTTAAGTGTCATTATGTAACTAATCCTCACTGTTCGGCCTTAAGGCCATTGTGCCTTTTCAGGAACAGATGCATGATGGGATTTGAAACTGGCCACTAGAATCACTATTGTTGTTTCGCTGTTTCGATTGCAAACAGCAACCTGACACTTATATACAGGGGTAACTAAAAATTCAGAGCATGGCTCCCCAAATCCCAAGATAGTAGACAGATCTCCTGCATTTGCACTTGATGACACAATTTTATGTTCATTTTGGCTCTGGTTACTGCAGTTCCTGTCCCATACAATTCTATCCGATGTTTTAGTAAATTAAAATTGATCACTAATCTCTTCCAAATTCTCTTCATTGAAATGAGGGTGGTGTGGATCTCAGCATAGTATATAAGGGCTGAACAATCCACTTACTTACTATTTAAATAAATCTCCCCTTCCAGCATGCACAATATTCACCTAAACTTATTAGGGTGCTGGATGGTCAAAATCTGATGCCTACAGGAAATGCATAAGCATTACGCATATATGTAACATGGGACACTCAAGCTCAGGCATATCTAGTATTTAGTTGCTGCCATTTTAGGGCACAAGGTTTTTTTTTCGGTTTTCTCAGACTAACTAAGTGGTGCCCTGGAAGTTTTTCTGACACATATACTCTTATTAGGATGCATTTGCAGAATGTCTGCATCCCCTATCCTGATCTTTTTTGTTTAATGTATGTTCCTGTTGGCTGTTTTTTTTTTATCGCAGGTCACAAATGTGTTTACAGAAGTGTGGATTGTGGGACACACTTACATGATGGAGGTAGATTGTTTTTGATTCCAGGTGAGGACTATTTATTTGGTTCCACCAATGCGTTAATCACCATTTGCAGTGGTCAGTAAAACAAGACTTGATTCATGTTGGTTCTGCTTTAATTGTTGCTCCATAGTTGCCATGTGGCGCTATAGATGCAGGTATAGACTTGAGAGAAGGCAAATTTTAACTTTGAAAAGAGTTTGAAGGTGAAATTTTGAAGCTTAACTCAAACTGAACTTCTAACTTAACTCAAAGAACTTACTACGTTATGTAGCTTTACTTAATTTTAGTCAATGTCACTTAACAAAAATAAAAGTCTGTTATTATGTACATAACATAGGCCCTAACAGTAATTGCTCTACTTTGTAGCTATACAATTGTAACAAAATATTAATAGTGCTGAATAACAGGAATTTCGTCCAATCAGCTGGGTGGGATGCCTGCCAATTAGAGCAGGACTTCCTTCTCTATTCAGACTATCGTCACAGGGTGTGGGCTCCCACCCGCTCGGACTGATAATTGTTGTAGTGTGTGGCCAACTTAAGGACCAATCCAAAATTGAAAAAGGTTCATATTTGTATATGGACAAACCATGTTGCAATAAGAGGGGTATACAACGAGAATGTTGTCTGGCTCTGTTCATTTCTCAACAACTGCGACTATCAACTATTATTTTTCATATTTTAAATTTGCTTCAAGATAGGATTGCCTCAGCCCCGGAATGTTTGCTTATTACATAGTTATTTTAGGTTGCTGAGTTTCTGTATCCTTAGGGCAGGAGCATTCACAAAGGAAGGGAATTGTAGAGTTTAGGTAAGACCTGTCTTAAGTTGATTAATATAGCCTTTGACCTACTTTAGCTTGAACTATACTAATATCAGTCATCTCTAAAAATGTCTTCTTTATGCAGTTGTTGTGGTTCAAAACAGGTTTGTCAATTAGACACACACAAAGCATAGTCACCATTTCCAGTGATGCAAGAGTGAATTATCCTGCTCTTCACTGTGTATAGCTGGAAAAGGTAACACAACTGGCAAATCTGCACTAAAATATAAACCGGATTTCTGGGAATGTTTTGTTTAACATGCAGGGGCTTTGTAAATCTGCTATTAAAAAATAATAATTGTATTTTATTTATTTAAAATGGATTAGATCAATAATGATTATTCCTAGAAAACAAGCAAAAACTGATAATTCTGACAGGTCTTACACCTTCACATAGAGAACTTTGTCATACATTCATGCAGTCACATTGTGGTGCTGATCCAGTGTTTCTAACACATATGTAATGCACACATAGGGAATGTCTTATCCAGAGGTGAGGGTTTTAACTGGAACACGTGCCTCTGAACGGGACGCAGTCTCTACGTTTAGCTATGTGTTTAACTGTGTTTTTTAATGTTTGCCATTGCACCATTTAAAATCTTTAAATGCAATAGAGAAGCTGGGATGGAGTAAGATCATGCGCAGGCAGCACGCAAGCAATAGGGATGGGCTCCCAAACTGATAAACGACGGGTGTGCAAAGCTGGACTAAAGCTGGCCATACACTATAAGATAAATTGTTCCAATCTCAAGATTTTTTCAACAGTGGGTAAAACCATGTTGAATTGCAGGGGAGGTAAAATGAATGTCAGTGTTTGCATGCAGGGAGAATACTTTATTTTTGCATTTTGAACACAGATACTGACCAGTGTTACTGTTACACTGTTATTAGACTTGTGCTGGAAACATCATCTCTCATCTGTAATACTGATTGCAATTAATTCAATTTGCCTCCCCTGCAATTCAACATGGTTTTGCCCACTCTTTAGATTGGAACAATTTATCTTATAGTGTATGGCCAGCTTAACTCTTGCTGGGCAATAAATTGTTCATATCGACTAATGCTGCATGATGGACTATGGTCTTCAATGGCAATCCCTAATGTTGTGTGTGCAGTATTTTAGTTATAAAAGCAAATTTATCGCTTATACTTAAGAGTTTCACTACACATTAAAACAAATACATACATACCTATATATACATATTTGTATAGTGAAAAGCTATTTTGTTTTCTTATGGTAAATCTTTTTCATACATTAAATACAGTGGGAAAATTTGAAACAATTAAGTTCTCAAAACAGTGAACAGAATATGACCTTGTGCATCGCGTGATATAACAATGCTTCTCGATTGACTTTGCAAGTAAATGATTGTTTTAGGTCTAGAATATAATGTTGTTATACAAAGCCAGGGAAAGAAAAGCATTCTTCACCTGCACAGTATGCTAGTGAGGTCTGGCTGCCTTGAAGAAATGTCAACAATCTTCAGTGAAAAGCCACCCACAACTGGAAGAAACCTGAATGCTCTTCAGTAGTTTCTAATGCAGCTGGAGGAATGTGGGAGTGGAGGTGAGACACGCCGAGGTGGGCAAAATACAAACATAAACACCAGGCAAAGACCTCCTGCTGGCATGATCCACAGGACACCATGCTCTGCGACACCCTCATATTACCTTTCCACACTAATTACCTGGCCTGAATAGTGAGGGATCACATTGGGCCAGATTCAGCTTTTCACTCTCATGACTATTACACTCTCATGGGCAAAACCATGTTGAATTGCAGGGGAGGTACATTTAATTAGTTGCAATCAGCATAACAAGTGACAGCTGATGTTTCCTAGTCCTAGTCTAATAATAGTGTAACAGTAACGCTGGTCAGTATCTGTGTGCAACATGCAACAATAAAGTATTCTCCCTGCATGCACACACTGACATTCATTTTAACTCCCCTGCAATTCAACATGGTTTTACCCATGAGAGTGTAACTCATGAGTGTAAGTCATGAGAGTGAAAAGCTGAATCCAGCCCATTGTTAGAATGTTTTTTTGTAGTTTTTTTTTTCAAATCAGCAATTTCATTCTGTACATTATTAGTTTCATGGGTACAGAACACACTAACCTATGATGAACAACAGTAAAAGTAGGAGTGGGCCATGTTTATACAAAATAATGTTAAATATGTAGAAATGTTATTAACATTAAAAGTCACATTTGCAAAAATTGATAAGCCACCTGTCACTTTTTGTGTCACTTTGGTCCTAATGTTAAACTGTAATGCTGGGTACACATCAGAAAGATCATCTTTCCAATCAACAGATAAATGACCCTCACAGCAGAAATGAGTTCAGTGTGTACTCACATAACTTGCATTTTGTTAAGTACACACATTTCTGCTGTGAGGGTCATTTATCTGTTGATTGGAAAGATGATCTTTCTGATGTGTACCAAGCATAAGAGTCCTTATATTACAGTGTGCTTGTGCATTTTTTATTAATCTATTTAAGCAACAACCAACTCTGCTTAGAAGCATGTCTAGGACCGGGGGTCCAGGGATAGTTCATCCACAGAGACAGGGCCGCAATCAGGGGGGGGACAGCCAGGCCTACGGTCCCAGGCCCGTCCATCTCCCCACCTGCCGGCAGTGGCCCGGCACCATGTATTGGTGACATCACGACGTTCTAGCGTTATGTGGGAGGCCTGGCCGCCCAGGACTTTGGGAGTCCTGGGTGATCCTGGCGGTGGCCCTGCACAGAATTAATGTGATCATTCTAAATTTACATTCTATTTTAGCAGAAAAGCCTTGAAAATGACAAGTGGCTCATCATGATATGTCATTTTATTTTACAGATAGAATGGCGAATTAGCTAATGGTTAATTAAAAATTTGCACGTAACCTCTGGCGCATGCATTTGTTGCAGATGTTACACTATTAATTTGCATAGATCACTTGAAGTACGCTCAGGTCTATATGTTTGAATATCCGTACTGTAGGCGGGTATAAGCATGCTAATGTACGAGGAAAGGTTGCAGTATTGTGATCCGCACAGTGATTGTAAGGTTAGGTTCAGCAGAGGAAAGTGACAGTTGAATTTGCATGTAAGTCCAGATGAGACGAGTACAGTATTTGTATGACTTTCCAATATCGCAGTATACTGGAGCTACAGATCAGTTTTCTCTTTTCTTTTTACAAACTGTTTACATACATCCCAGACAGACCAATCCAGTTTTTATTTGTTTACTTATGCACTTCACATCCCATAGAGCTTATAGAACACTAAATTTAGGAAAAATCCAGAGCAAACCAGTTGCTTCTTGTCACAAGGAAGTCCCTTATGATCTCTTATACAGGTTCTTTGTCTGTTCCAGGATAAATTTAACACCTGACATTTCCTTGAAAACACAAAAAAAAGACAATTCAATAAAAAGGTGCTAGACCACTAAACATAACTAACAGGTATCCACAACTATTTACATACTACATACATAGCCTGGAATAGTATGTTCAATGTTATATATTATTAAATAAAAATCTTCTGCTTTTACTGTTTTGCCAAGCCAATATTGAATTGAATTTTTAAATGGTTAAATTATTTTTAAAAAGAACAAAAGTGGCATTATAAAATTATAATTGTACTACTGCTGTTTATGGTATATAGACGTTTAGAGATCAATTTAATGGTATTTAATGGTAAAATGACTCGTTCTGTCTTAACCCCATGTGTCAGCAATAAAATAGTCCATGTTCCACATGCATATTTGCCAGCAAAAAGTACTGGTCTGGCCATGAAGTACATAGCAAATGCGTGCAATTCACACATGTCCCAGCTATTTGTGTTATGACCTCTTTGTAGCCAAGAGTCTATATTTACTAAAATGGGAATGGAAAAGTAGGGATGTTGCCCATAGTAACCAATTAGATTCTAGCTCACAGTTTTGGAAAATGTCAGCTAAAATCTCCACTTTCTCATTCTCACAGTTTAATAAATCTAGCCCCTGCTTACGGATCGCAGTAGTGGAGAATCTATAATGACAGCTATACAGGACTACATTAAAGGTAACTGACTGAAGTAGTCACATCTATTAAATTCTGTAAACTTCTAAACTAAGGGGGCCGGCAATATTAAAAAATTCCCTATGATGCCAGGCTCTGTAAAGTGCCTACTCTGCAGTACTCTGTATCCAGTGCTACTTTAGACATTGTCATAACACTGCACTGTCCCCCTTTCTCGAATGCACTTATATATAGGGGTAAATAACACATAAGTGAAAAGCACCATCAGAATAGAATATTTTGGGAAACTTGACCTTTAGTTTCTTCCTGAGTGACCTGTAGAAATGTCAGCCTATGGACTAGATAGCCATTGTGTATTCTGAATGTAATTGTAGGACTGGGATACAAATCACTGTGGTGTCAGATAAACTCTTGTGGAATGTCATGAGCAGCAGTTCAGGCGCNGGTAGACAGCTCTGGTTTGGACCAGTTTGTTTTTGCTTTGCTCTCAAGGGAAGCCCTATCCCCTTTCTTATCACGAAAAAGTTTTCACATCTGTTCACACTAGGCTCTACATAACACCCATCTTTTAAACATGAAAGAGCAAATGGACACAGAATAAATAGCTCAGGACAAAGGCATACATGGTAAATCAAACATAATAATGATAAAACGTATTAACCACCGACATGAGTATGTCATTAGCTACAAAGCTCAATCCAAACTCAACTAGTTTGTAAATCCTAAGTAAATACGCTCAGTTCACCAAAACATGACTGAACCAAACTGGTCTGAGTCTGTAAGCAATGAAACTGACATGGGAAGAGGTAAACACTTGGGAAGTGAATCAAAGTCTAAATGAAATGAAATTATTTTTTGCTTTTGAAATAAACCCACCAATTTCAGAACAGGGGCAAGCTTGAATAAGCGCCTATAAGGATCTGATTCATGCACTTGGGATATGGGAAAGCGCATTTGCAAATAGCTGAAAATTGCCCTTTTGTTTTAAGAACTTTATGGACTGGATCCAAACTTATGCAATATTGAATTATGAGTGAGTGGGCAGAACCATGTTGAATTCAGAGGGGGTAAATTTCATTAGTTGCTATCAGTATTACAGGTGAGAGATGATGTTTCCTAGCCCAAGTCTAATAACAGTGTAACAGTAACACTGGTCAGTGTGTGTGTGCAAAATGCAAAAATAAAGTATTCTCCCTGCATGCAAACACTGACATTCATTTTACCTCCCCTGCAATTCATCATGGTTTTCCCCACTCGCTTGTATGTTCAATAGTACATAAGTTTGGAGGTGGTCCTATGTTATTAACTTTAATGAATTCATTTACAAGAAAAAACAGCTATGATGAAGCTGTTATCAAGTCACAGTTCCGTGTAACATCTTGTTGCGTTACCTCTCAGTCTATTTGCTCACGCATTTCTGTAAGTGTGCCGTGTACCCCATCCTGGATGATGTTATTTGCAAATCTAGGACTGGATCCAGACATGTGTGTGTGAATTCTGTTTGCATGGAGATCTGAACTCCTCTTTCCCACCCTTGCGAGTACCCTAACCTCAAAGCAACGCTGTTAAGTGTAACGATATATGATCAAAAAATACATATTCATTTGCACCTGCCCAACACTGGTACAAGTACATTCACACACACACACACACACACACACACATTACAGATGCTTTATTTTCATCTTCTTTGACACTGCACAAACACCCTGGATAATTCGCTCTCACGCTCATAAATAATTTGTAATATACACATGCCACTACATTAAGCAGCAGTTGTGAAAGGGTTTAAAATACTGTAATACTAAATTATACTAAATTCAAGAAAACCCACTAATTTGTGACCGTAACGTGCTCTTTTAATTCTAAAGGAAGTAAAAACGTATACAGCTTCATTTACAAATACCTTTATCTGAACACATAGGCCATGCATGCTGGTACAGCATCACAGCTTCTGATACAGTGACTCACCATTAGTGCTAAGAGTTGTGCAGCACCTGGGTGTGACTTCCAAATAAATGCTGAGCAGTCTGGTTTACACCACTTTGCCTTGAATGTTTGCTCATCAAGGAAGGAGAGATCCACCAACCTGTTGACTTTCTGCTAAACCAACATCTAAATCAACCTGAAATGACAGTAAGCTGTCTGTAAGATTATGTTTAGAGCAGGTTTCTGCTACTTGGAAATTATCTTTAAACAGACCAAGTTGCATGCAGGGAAAGGGGGCATCTGTTATGTATTGTTACCAATTGTATAGTTTCTCGCGATGGTACAGCGCTTAATAATAATAATAATAATAATAATAATAATAATATTAATAATAATAAAGCAAGTAGATATTAGCTCATAGTTGCATGTTAGTTTATTAGTTTATATATAATGCTGTATTATACAAAGAGCATTTTATTGTATGCATTTTATTTGATGGGGCTGTTGTTAGTAACGTATAATAATTACATTTCAGAAAAACCTGTTTCTCAGTTACATTGTATATTTAGCTTGTGACCTGTCAGGTTATTATTATAGGTGCCTAAAATTACTATTACGTTAGACATACTGATTCATTTCATGCATGGATAGTTTAAATATTACTTGAATTGGTTTCTCTTATCTAGGTAGTGTGATCTTTACAGCAGGATACTGCTATATTTGTCTGTTTATAATATATCCAATATGCAATTGAAAAGCAATGTATGAATTCCTTCTGTAAAATCCCTTGTAAATTGTACTGTGGTAATTCAGACACACCGAGATACAGTAAATCTAGGATATGTAACATTAACTACTGACAGATCACCACAAAATGACTGTCACATCTAAGAGTAAGTAAAACTAATGGAATGGAGAACATTGGCTAAACCTCATTGAACTGCAGGGGGAGACAAACAATGCTATAATTATTAGGTGATGTTTCCTAGCTACACTCTAAATGACTGTTTAGAATGGATGTTCTATGTGTAGTATTATTATTATATAATATTTTTATTTATATTGTGGAGAAAGTGTCAGTTATGGATTAAAATTATTATGGTGAGGATATTAATCATCATCATCCAAAAATTATATAATATTTTTGGTCAGTAACAAGTACCATATTTTTACTTCTCCATTTTGGAAGCTGCCATTGACACCTGAAGAGATGAAGAAGGCAACTTCTCTTCTAAAACCCTGAGCATGCTTTTACTAAGCAGGGAGATGGCAGGCAGATTGAAAAGTGGGGATGTTGCTTATAGCAACCAATCATATTCATATTTTTTTTTCCTATTGGACAATGTGAGCTTAAATCTAATTGGTTGCTATGGGCAACATCCCCACTTTTCAATCTCCCTGCTTAGAAAATTTAGGCCATAGACTGGACCAGGGCTTCTGATTTACACAGGATCCAACCTTATGCTCAGCTAAGTATTTTGTCATGTTAGGGTTAGACTTATGATCAAGTGCTACACTTAGGGTTTGGAATGAGTTTAAGTTTAGGATTTTAATAATATCAACCCCAGCATGTGCCAACATTACAATGACTGTATTCATTGTGTGGACACCATTGATTAGAATGTCTAGGCCTACATGTGAAACTTGGAAGAATATTTACAGGATGAACATTTACATTATATTATACACCTGCCAAAACACTGGATACTGCACGCATGCAACAAGTGTGTCAGACAAAATGAATGCACTGGAGTTCATAGCTACCAATAACCATCAACAAGGAAAATCCCAACATTGGCTGCAAGCATACAGACACCGTATATACTTAATGCTACCTTCAAATGTCTTATGAATCTATTACAAACACTTTTATCAGTAGCTCGCTTTCTAAGCGCTGTCTTCCTTAACAACAATCTGAAATAGGATTTCTGATGGCTGGAATGAATGGGATTTATTTACAAAGCCGCCTTGCATGCAGTAGAGCTGACTAGTGATGATGCCACACCAAATTGATTACATTTTTCCATTCCGCTCTCAGACAGCCTAGAGTGGCCATTATCTTATGAGTAAATGTAGATAATATTCACTACAGCAGCTATTTGTTCTCTTCTAATGCCATTTCTCTGAAAAATAAACAAACTACCATGCATCATTTACAAGCAGAGGAGTGGTATTATAGCGTTTATCTTATTTCACTGAACTGTAGTTTTATTTAGACCACTATGGTGTGCCCCTTATATATGTTCCAGCTGTTAATTTGAACTTGAATCTGAATATAAGTTTATAATCATACGGACGTTCACATTTTGCAACTCAAAGTTATATATAGGTTGATCCAGAGTTTGGAAGTACAGGCAAAACAGGTGTAAATGCAGACCTTAGCAAAACCGTTTGGAACTTCAAAGGGAGGAAAATGTAAACTGCAAAAACAAATTTAGAGTTGAGAAATGTTATTTACTAGCTGAACTCTAATTTACATATTAAACATCAAACTATGTAAAGGGGAGCTTTATGGGTTTTTTTTTCTTAAAACTGAATATAAAACACTGAGGACAACCCATAATGACATTCACTTGTAGATGCTTCTTTGTTTCAACATTAACATTTTAACCCCTTCAAGACGCAGCTTATTTGGTCCCAAATGACCAAGCTGTATTTTCCAAATCTGACATGTGTCACTTTATGTGGTAATAACTTTTTATTGCTTTTACTTATCCAACTGATTGTGAGATTATTTTTTCATGACACATACTTTAGGTTAGTGGTAAATTTTGATTAATACAGTCAGGATTTATTTGTGAAAAATGCGAAATTTTTGCCATTTTCAAAATGTTACAATTTTTTCCTTGTAACACAGATAGTTATACCACACAAAATAGTTAATAAATAATAATTTCAATATGTCTTATTTCTGTTTAGGGGCCAGTTCACGTTGGATGTGGCATTGAGGGGCCTACATGATGGCACCCCCATAAATGACCCCATTTAGAAAACGTCACCCCTCAAAGTATCCAAAACAGCACTCTGGAAGTTTGTTAACCCTTTAGGTGTTTAACAAGAATTAAAGACAAGTGAGGGTAAAATTCTAAAATTTCTCTTTTTTTTTTTTAGCAAATTTTCCATGTTAATCCATTTTATTCTGGACCAATGTTAACCAGGACAGATGTTACCCATGACAAAAAACTTAAAATGTAATCCCCTGACTCTGCAGAAGTTAGAAATATCCCATATATTGTTGTAAAACGCTTTTTGGGTATACCGTAGGGGTGGGAATTGAAGGAGTGGCATTGGGCTTTTTTAGTGAAGATTCAGCTGGAATGGTTTTAGTGCGCCATGTTGCATTGCACAACCCCCAAATGCTGTCACTGTTGCACATTATATATATATATATATATATATATATATATATATATATATATAGATATATATATATCAGTAGTTGTTGCCTACATCATAAGAGACAATATGTGACTATTAGACTATTATGTATTTTTAAATATAAACTTTAAGAATAATATTTCGATTTGAGCATCACCTTAATTTTCTTCACATCAGCTGGGAAAATGTTGTCTTTTAGTAACACAGAACTCATTGCTAAGGTCAAGGCAACCCTTGACAGTAAGATAAAATGAATTGATGCTGGCTGAATTCTCAGAAGCTAGACTGAACATCTGAGCTTTAATGGAATATCGTATTTTCTAAGAACATTGTGTGTGCTTCAGAATAATTATTCCAGATGAAGTGAGTCCTATTAAGCATGTGGCAGGAAAAGACAAATGTTCATTTACGTTAAGATATTGTAAATTGTTTAATATCCACAAAAAGACAACAAGGATCAACAGTGTGACAAAGTGACTTCTATTGGTAAAAACAGTGTTAGTTAAGTATTAACAGGATGCTGTGATAAATATGCTTTTTAATTAAGCATTTCTTTTACAGAAAATATGAGCTTTTAATGTTAAGTCGCCATTTATGTCTGCTACTGTAGAATAGGCTCTCTATTTGACTCTATCTTTATTAGAACCTCCTAAAATGTATACTTCAGTCAGGGCCAGATTACTGGCCCCCACACATAAAATATATGTTATATATATATTTATATGTTTGTTTAGTTAACCAGGGACACCCCAAAAAATTTTAATCCAGTCCTAAAATTTGTCCAGAAGATTTATGCATAAATGTTATATAGAACATGAAACTTGAAAATTTGGAAGTAACTATATACAAGTGCAATAGGATATACAGTAATTACAAATGATGCAACAGGAGGCGACTTAAGCTGGGTATCCACTAGAGAAAATTGCCCCGTCTTCGGACCATCCACTAGAACAATATCATTCTAGTGGTGCCTCTTAAAAAGATAACCTGTAAAAAAAATAGATAAGAAATCATTAAGCCCATACTTACATTTTAGCAGCCATGGCTGGGCACAGCTGCTCTCTAATCCACCAGCGTCCAATTTCCAATTATCTTTAACAACCTATTTACCAACCTTTTCTGTCCCTATGCTTTGAATCTGCTTTATTTATCCATTGAACACTGCTTACATGCCTGAAATATAGTAAGGCATATAGTATCCCAACCAAGGACAGTCACTGTCAGGATGGAGGTATGGTATCAGATTCTGACTATATGGGGACTGGTATAAAGCAGGGTACAGGGTAAATTTTTGGAGCCCATGTGATTCAATCTTTAACCTGCTTAACGATGCCCCTAGCAGAATACTCTGCCTTAACTCATTTGGGCAAGTCAGTGGCCCGTGCGAACGCACAAATTGGCGCAGGTCCTCATTAGCTTATTTGGCTTTTCTGTCACGGAAACAAACTGTTTTAAAGATCAGTGTTTACTGTTTTAAAGATCAGTGAATACCTTTAAAGATGACAAAAAGTACATCTGCACCTCAACTTCAGTATTAACAGATCACACTGCAACTGAAACACAATATAACCAGTCCAAAATCACAATCACATTTTCTAGTTTAAAGTGTTAAATAAAATTACCAGTAATTTGCTAGATATCTGTGACCCGATTGAAATGACAATAAAATAAAAATAAAAATAAACAAAAGAACTAATATTAAATATCACATGTTCTGATCATTATCCGTTGTTCTTGGAAAATTCACTATGTTTATATTGGAAAACCTAATAAAAAAGTCAAAGCAGTAAAAATAGGTACTGTTTTAAAAGTAAAGTCTAAATTAGGCAGCCCAGTAGGACATGTTCTTAAGATAATAGTGATAAAGCTGATATAGGTGGAAATACCTCCAAATTTTCAGTATGAGGAAGCAGGTGACATCCTAGACTGGGCATCGTATTTATCATTTATTTTTTTACTGACTTGACTTTTGTTTCTCTTGTAGTAAATCGGTTGTTCTCGACCCTCTGTCTCCACTGTCCATCCCATGTATCCTGTTGGAGGAAGACCTGTTTCCTGTAGCTAGAGGGTTGATTATGTTCTAAATGAATCCATGCCAGAAATAAAGGCTGTGTAATAGTTTCCTTCTGTGAGTGTAATATATCTGTTCTGGACATTGGGCCAAATGACAATATTAGCAGTAGAGACATACAGAACATGTAATCCTTCAGAAATCTAACAGGAACATAAGAGAGGAAACAATAATGAATCTCAGAATTAAATAGATCCTATTACTGTCAGTGTGCAAGGATTCTAGTTTCACATGAACTTAAAGGACCTCATTAAAGTTATCATCAAAGCAAGAAAGTTTAATCAAGTACATTTACATTTTCATTTTATTTACCTGTGTGGCAATAATGGCCATTTGCATGTATCAAATACATTTATTTTACATATTCTAGAAGCAAGCTGCTACAGTCACAGCACGCAAGAAATAATTTCTCCAGCAGTGTGCTCCCCTTCTCCGTACATTGGTGCTTCCATAATGATAATGAAATGAAGATATAATGAAATGATAAGATATAACAAGTGGAAAAGAATACGGTCCGTCTACAAAGAAACTCATTACTGGGTGCCAAACCCATTGCTAAAGATAGAATGTGCCTGAGAACTACAACCTCTTCTCCACCAATGTCAATATATCCAACCCAAAATAAACACCTTTCTGAGGATCCTGGCATCACTTGAGAATGAACATATTGGGAATTAATAGAAAGGTAAATTGAATAAATTTTTTATGAAATCTAAATAGCGCTGAGAATAATCAGGATTCTAGATACCACGGAACTATTCTAAAAGACTTTTATTGGGCCTCATAGAAAACATACCTCTTTTCATGTTACCATATTTAGAGACCTGATAGTAATGCTTTTTGTGTTTCTATATTGTTCTATACATTTTTAATAAAAACTAAACTACAGTCAAGTCAGACAAAATATTTACAAAATTGAAAATTACACAATTTGCCTGGTGGAAAATGCTGGCAAGGTTGTTCTTATCTAATGATTCATGAATAAAATATTAATAAAACAATCGATAAACAATAGATCTATTCTATTTGAATGACTATTTTGTAAAGAGTGTCAAGAAATGCATTGATGCACTCAGGGCCGCCATCAAGGGACCCGGACAGAGTGTGGGACCAGCTCCATGTCACTGGCGTGCATGGGCAGCAGAGGGAATACTCTGTTGTCGCTGCATGCCTAAACTCACTAAGGTGCAGGAATGGCGTTTAAATAAACTCCTGGGCCCAGATGGACGTTGTGAAGTCGTGAAATCACAACCAGGGCTCGAAGTGGGGGTGAATACAGGGGTATGCCATAGCGTCACTTCTCCAACTGGCTTAATTTACAAACTTTAAATCTCCGTTGACTTCTATTATTTACTGTGTTTCCATACCGCCACTTCTAAATGCCCATACTACCACTCCTATATTTTTACTAACTAGTCATAGTTGAAGGAGGAGGTTTTATATAGCAACAACATATTATGTAGCAATACAAATTTAAACTAATAACTGACAGGTTAAAAAGTGTGTGTTTTCAAACTGACAGCAGAGGAAAGGGTTCTTTACAGTAAGAGCAGTGAAGATGTGGAATTTACTGCCACATTGGAAGGTTGTGATGTTAGATTACATTAATATATTTAAGAAAGGGTTAGAAACATTTTTAGAGGATAAATATATCCAAGTTACAACTAGTAAGTAAAATCTTACCTTAGGAGCGAGCTTTTTGATATTGATCTATATTGGCTGTTGCTTTGTCTGGATCAACTTTTATTATAAGATTAGGATCTTGGGAGAAAAATAGGTTTGACTACATGGACAGGTGTATTTTTTTTCTACCTCATCAACTATATTACTATGTATATATAGAACATAGTTTAGTATGTGCTGTGATGTAGTTCATTAGATAAATGTATTCAAAATGACAGGGAAATTGTGCCTGTGATTCTGACTATGGAGGAAAGGCATGAGTGTGCTTTGCAGCACAGCTAAATACACATGGCTCTGGTGTACATAGTGTGTCCTCTGTTTGGAATTTTATCGTAAATGAATTACTAGTTGGAAATGTTGCCTTGATAATTAATTTTCCACAACCAGACCAATAATTAAGTGTCAGCCAAACACCTTGAACCTGCACCCAGACGTTTTTTTCCCTTGGTTTACTGCAACCGTTCTCATAACATTGAAATCTATGCTGGCTCCCTGCCACACTGTTCACGTCACTCTGCATTTTATTCACGAAGTAATGTAAAGATAGTGTACTATGGATGAAAGCATGAGTCAAGTGCTAACGTAAGTCCTTATCACTAAAATCACTCAACTCCAGGCATGTATAGCTGCACTGTTACTAATGACTTTGCAGAAGCTTTTGAAGGACTTGTTACAGTAAGAAACGTGTTTCATCAATCCTCCTATGATAAAACTTGGGACATGGGAATTTATCCTAACTTACCTATGTCACTAAATAGACACACCACCATATTTGTCTATACAAAGAATTGGCAAACCTGGAGTGTTATGTCAGTTTTTCCTTTGCCTGTTATCCATTATTTCCTGGCTATTCTGTCTTTTTATGCTTTTTAAATGACCTCTTAAAACTTTTTCCTAATGATTGGCCTCACCCTCTCATTAGTCCCTGTAGTTAAGTGATGTAATGTCATATTACTGCATATTTACTGTGGAATGAGAACCAGATTGCCACTGCTTCAAGCAATGACTTTTGATTCTAAATAAAGTTATACATAACAGCCTCAGAAAGAAAAAAGAATATTACAAATATTATTTCAGTAATGCAATATTTAATCTACTACTGGAACTTTTCATAGACAAGTTTAGATTTTCAGTTTTGGTATATTTGGTATATACTAGTAAATAAATGATGATAATCACAAAAAAGCTACAAGGATTTGTGCAAATCCTTTTAAAAATGTGTGCCTTTCCATTTTTTTTAACCTATAAGTCCAGCATGATACCAGATATTGGCTATGCCAATGTTATCCCATGCTGCAACATAGGGTCATGACACTTGTAGAGTTACATATGAATACATTATCATGCAGTTAGTCTGGTCCAAAAGTATTGACTTTAATTACTGTATTACAGTAATTTTATTTTTCAATGCTATGCCAGCTGCATTTAAGATTATACAGACTCAGTGTCACAGACTGTAGTGCTTGAACATAGAAACAATTGTTACAATATATACATTATTTAGATACAGTGTTTATAGAACACTCACAGATACAATTGTTGCAAAGTTCAATTTATAAGCCGTCTTCAGTATCACCTTGAAGCTACATATACAGCATTAGACCCAGCAAGATGCATTTCATTGTTTAGTCTTAATTATTCTGTTACTACACCAAACAGATGACTAAAGCAGAGAGATTTACAGTTTTCATTTAAAACAATAACTATCTCCTAGAGAGAGTCTTCATGTGGCAAGTGGAAATTCAAGGATTCTTTATTATTATTATTATTATTATTATTATTACTTTTATTATTATTATTAACATTTATTTACAAGGCACCACATAGTTTCCGCAGCGCTGTACATACAGAAAAGTACATACTTGTTGTTGTTACCACACTGATCATCTTCAATCTCATTTTTGTATTACAATTAACTTTAATGTTATTAATGATAATAGACTGAGCTCCAACTGAGGTTGTGCAATAAGTGCGCACTCTGCGTGCGAATCCAGGCTGCAGAAAATGGTTTTCCATGGTAAACCAGCAGTTTGCAAACTTTATTTCATTGCCATTGGCTTTCTCACAACAATACTATACTCGTAAAAGCTTGTTAAACAGTCAACAGGGATATTTATACAGTGGCATCCATGTATCAGTAAACAACCTGTTACTTTGAAAGCATGTAAAGTATTAAGGTGCCCATACACTATGCAATAAATTGTTAAGCACGAAAATTATCATGAAAGTGAAAAATCAAAAGTTCGTTTTAAAAAAAATGGGCACTTAAATTGTCTCCATACACACACGCTTAAATTGGTCAGAAATCCAATCAAAATTTGAGTGGACAGTAGTTTCGTAATGAAAAGAACCATAAAAAGTTGGTGCATTCCCCACACACTGTACAATTTAAGTGTATTTCATCAATCTAGTTTAAGCACACCATCCAATCTGCACTACACTTAAATTGTGATTTCAACAGATTTTGGCAGCTTTCCAAGAAAAATCATGCCCACACACTTGAACAATTTATCTTTTGAAATCGT
>JABWIB010001772.1:28912-39477 GCA_016617825.1 Platyplectrum ornatum | reverse complement strand
GCACCCTTATAATGTGAACATCAGGTCGCCTGTCTCGTGGCGGGGTCTGATCTGCCTTCTCCCATTGAGGGAATTTTGGCAAAGGAAAGGGTGAGCCGGGGGAACGGGTAGGGTGGGTTAGGGTGGGGATGCGCCAGTTATGACACAACCACGGTTGTCTTTAAATACAATTCATTGACACCCCTCACCAGCTAGGGCCACCTATTTCCTAAAGCAATTTATTATCCAAATTTTATAGTCAATCAATCAAATTTATTCAATTTAATTTAATCCAATTTTTTGCATTTTCAATAAACCTATGTCCCCTTTTAAAATGCAATAAACTTGTCCTTGTCTTTATTTTAGTATAAGTTAAGTTAAGATGGTTTTGGAATGATCAATCATAGACCGTTTATGGATTTAGCTGTCTACTGAGTGTCTTCTGCATTGCCAGAAAGCTAAGTACTAACAATGGCCTGAAGGTGGCTCTGTTGTAACTTTATTTGTTTCATATTAGTAATATCCCGTTCCTAATATATTAATAACACTTAGTAATTGTTTATAGTAACAAATCAGGTAATGTGATATGCTTTTCAGTGTGTTTATAAGCTTCATTTATCACTGCTTGTAAACATATTCAGATCAGGGAATTATTAAAATGCTTTGTTTTCCGCACCCTAGGTGCACTCTGTCTTATTGGTGGCAGGGCGAGAAAGGGGGCATGTAGTACTTTTAGCGTGCAGTGGGAGGGATGGTAATGATACAGCAAAGACAATTTTCATCCCCTATTTACTATTTAGGTGTCTGCACCACCCTGATTTTCGGCAGTTTTGATTGAGAGTGGTCTCCCCCATCCGTACGGGAATCTTCGCAAAGCAAAGTTCTGTACTCAGTTATCCACAAAAGGACTTGCAGTGTAGAAACTGTGTACACTCTATATAATTATCAGTGGATACCACTGCTGATATTACTGATTATTTCTTTCCCATGATAAAAGGAGGAACGACCGCTTTGTCCCAGGTCTCCTACCATGGCCCCAATGCACCCAAAGCCAGACGACTGCGTGCGATACAACACCACAGTCGCTTTCCTCCCTACCGGGATAGAGCAGTTCTGCGAGAATTTCACCACAGATGTACTGCCTACACGCCAAATTCTTACTATCCATCATAACAGACTTTTATGTTGAAGTTTTGTTTTGTGTTTTTACCCTAAGGAATATTTAAAAAGTGAAATACCCAAATGAAGAACATGTATGTAATTGGATATGCGTAGTCCTTGCAAACCTGGTCTGCTCATTGGGCTAGGGAGGGATACCTAAGCGGGTAACGGTTGCTGGATGGGCCTTCCTGTCCTCCCCTGCACTAGTTTCGTTTGGTGACAGGTTGGGGTTTTTTTGCACGGGCGCAATGACTGCATTATTTCAAATGTTCCGAGGCACGTCTTTTTTATTCCTACAAGTCTATGTGGGCACTGCCAATGGCAGCGGTTTCACACACACACACACACACACACAAACACATATAAACATGAACATTCACACACAGGAAAAATGCCCCAGCAACAAAAATAAAATAAAATGCAGAAATATCACATTCTGTCAAGCATGCGATAAGCTCCCAGCCCCGTCAAGGCTTTTCTGCTTGGTTAACTGCAGTGATGCTGGGGCATTTTTCCTGTTTGTTTTCTCTGTTAGAGTTACCCCTGACTTTCATGCACCTGCAGCTAACTTACAAATTGATTTGAGCAACCACCACCCTGTGTATATATGTATTACCCCGTTCACACAAAAGTCTATTACCAGGGTAATTCAGTCAGTTACCCAGGTAACTGGACTACCCGGGTAGTGTTTTATTTGTGAACGGTGTAGGACAAGGATAGTTTGTGAATTACCAGGGTAGTTTGTGAATTACCAGGGTAATTCAGCTCTGTGAACGGGTTAATTACCAGGGTAATTCAGATCCACAGCTAACAACCCTGGTCATATTACCAGGGTAGTTTATGTGAACGGGGTATAAGTGTGTGGCTTCTCTGGGACCAGTAGCTGAGAGGGAGTGCTGGTTCACACAAGCCTTGTGGAGGCCTTGGGGTGCCTCTAGGTGAGTTAGATCTCAATTTGGAAACATTTGCATGTGACCCTATTATGGGACTCTCATTGTTTAGAGTTAGGACCCCCTTAGCAGAAAAGTCTTGACGTGGCGGGGGGCTTCATCACATGCTTGCAAGAATGTGTAACTGATATTTCTGCATTTTATTTTACAGATAGTATAGCATAATTGGTTACTCTTTAACTGCAGTGATGCTGGGGCATTTGTCCTGTTTGTTTTCTCTGTGTAGAGTTACCCCCGCCTTTCATGCACCTGCAGCTAATTTATAAATTGATTTGAGCAACCGCCACCACTCTGTTTATATATACATATATATACAGTCCAGAAGCAAAGAGGGGAGTACCTGCTTTATGGGGTTCACCCTGCATGATTCCAGAGAAAGATCCTACCGGACTGCCGGTTGACCTACTACACCCATTGTGGTCGACCAGTGTTTGTTAATCACCCCAGTGATTTGTCTTGTGATACTGAAAGATACTGAGAGCCCACTGGACTTACCTGACACCATTTGCAGTGACCCAGAACCATGTTTAAGCTGGAGACTTTGTGTACAGAGACTTTGTGTGCAAAGAGAAGTGCTGTGTAGGCCAGCAGCCTGAGCGGTTGCTGCAGCGGCTGCAGTGATGGCGGAGGAGGCCCACCAGAGCAGCGTGACCGGGAAGGTACTACTGAAGCTGGCCAAAAAAGCCAGGTAACTGCTGTACAAACCTCCTCGTCGACCCAGTCCGGGGAAGCTGTTGTGCGTCCAGTGACAAATATAATGGCAGAGTAGATGTGACTTATTAGACTGGGAGAATCACTCACACTAGCAACATTCACCGGCTCGGTTACAGTGCCATAAAGCCAAAAAGTACATCGAACATATCTCCCCAGTAAATTCTCAGTGACATATTTATGTTTTGGTGGAAATAAGACATACTAAGTACTGGGGTGGTCTCCTGTCGTTACATAGGTAATGGGGTAGAATGCGTAAAAAAGATATTGTAAACGTTTTCTCGTTGTGGAACTACAGGTGACACCGTATCCAGAAACAAACCTCTAATATCACCATGCTCTGGCTCCTGTATATGTAGTACCACACCCCTTCTCTGCCTTCTTATTAATTATTAATAAATCTAGGTTTCACATCTGATTTTGTTCAGCCAAAACTGAACAAAACAAAAAAACTCGCCGCTTTGAAACCTTCTCAAGCACGTGTCTCTAATGGGTTATCATTGTACCGCTGAACGTAATCTGTAGTGGTTCACATGCTCTGAACTACTTTAACGCTGGGATAATTGGCATGCTGTATGAGTCATCCTACTACAGCCCACTACAGCCCCTGCTCATTAGCACCACTTGATTAGGTGTCAGTGCGGATGACTCCTAGGGATTTTTTTTGTGAAAGTGTGAAAAACTTTTTTATTTTAGAAAGTTATACTCGTTGGAATATTAATAACTAAGAACAAAAGGTTTGTGTGTGGTGTTTGTTTTCAATACAGGTATTTAGGTGATTTCATCCAAATTTTGTCCCCACACCCCTAGTTTGTACATTCTCATTTATACATATACCATACTCTCCTCTCGTGAGGGAGAAACCAAGAGCCGTCAGCATGGGGATTTACACCCATCATGCCTGATGCCCTGCACCTTGAACACCAATGTCTGTATTTACTGTGGATGGACGGTATTTGACAGCGTCAAGTCTCATCCATTCTTTATAATGCTAAGGGATAAAAACAATGACTTACATTACAATCACTGTCAGCCCGGGAATTCCTGTCCTACAGGAATTAATAAAAATTTGGTACACTTGGGGGCATGTCCACAAAAGAAGCAAGCTGGACGTTGCTTGCCATTCCCAGTACAGTAAGTCAGCTCTTTTTAACCAGAAAAGACAGAAGGATAAAGAGCCACATGGGCCTTTGGCTGAAAATGATGAAAGGCCAAATGAAATGGCCAGTGATATATCGGTGTGACCACTGTTGTATATGGAGGCCAAATACATGTAGGCCACTTAATCACCCTGTGTCCTTCTTCAGCACACTCTTTCTCCTTCATCACACTGATATTATTTACTGCAATACTATGGGCCTTTTTGACAATGAAGGCCTGGGTCTGTAGTCCCATTAGCCCCATTGTTAATCTGGCCCTGAGTACAGAGTGCTAAAAAACGGTACTGTACAGGGTAGCTATGTACATTTGGAGGGCATATAGATTGCAAAAACATATATATAAAAAAAAGTTGTTTTAAATTACCGATTTTACAGTGTTCCTATTTTAATAAGTCTAGACAGATTCACATATGTCCTTTAGTAGTAATAGAATAATACAACCTTAGTTATTACTTTTAATGCTAGTCTTGAAACCATAACAATAAATCCTCACACTGTAATACTGGGACATGCAATCAGTTTATGACCTTGATGCCATCTTCCTGTTACAGTAGATGAACAGAGGCAATTCATGGCCATTTTGTTGCCCGGTGGTGGAGAAAACAAATCTTTGTACGAATGTAATGTTTCCATGTGTCTGTGGTAGTGATAGATTGGCATCATCACAGACTGCAGGGGAAATAAATGATTTCTATCTCTCTTATCTGTATGCAGGAACCCTAGGATTATAGCATAGACCAAGCAATATTCCAAGTATAGCATATCAGATTATTTTCCCTGAAAAAGCGTTTTATCTTTAGACTAGTCTAGAAGAAGGTAATTACAGAGAAACATTGCTAGCTAGACTTTACTGGTTGTTGGTTAATGATTGGAGAAAACATGAAATTAAGCTTGCAAGAAAATGTAGCAGGAGAAGTTCTTAAATGTCCTTGCAAGTCCTGACTGTATTTTGTATGCTGCAAACATTGAGAGACAACAGACTGCTAATTAAATGTAACAACCTCTTAGCATGCCGTATTAATGGCATAATCACAACCGTAGTCCTCTACTGCTACATCTCTCTATTCACATATAAATATAAAAACTTTTTTCCCAAAAATCGTCTTCGATAGGGAGCTTGGTCGTGCAGGGATTGGATCAGAGCTAGGCAGGGTATGGGCAGAACAGAGTGGGGTATAGGTGGACGTCACTGGTGGTCTCGCTTGTGTTCACGGGAATGTTGCATGCCTTCTCATGTTGCATGCATTTAAAACTGGTTACTTTAAACTAGAATTTCGTGGCATGTGTATCCTTTGACCGCAAAGGACAAAGGATACACTAGATAATTACCAATCAACAGGCAGCAAGCAAAAACGCTATTTTTCGGCATCCCATATGCTAGGTGCGGACAAGGCAGCAGTATAAAAGATTAAACATTACACAATATGCACATATGCATTACATTTAAGAACACATGATTTGTAAAGAGGGAGAAGCTCATTACAATAGGATATCAGTACCATAACCTCCCAGTAGTGTTCCTGATAATAAAGTGTCAGGGAAGTCGATAGGGATTGGAGAGTCCCCCAGGAGAAATCTAGTCTCATACCAGGTTGTAGTTGCAAAGCAGGTGTGTATTTGGTGTTTAGGTGGAGTTGCAATTGTGGTAATGTATAAAGACCAGGTTTGGAATAAATATTTCATTAACCGTTCCTTAGCCGTACTGGTTTCCAGCCACTCCATAAGAAACAGATAGTATATCTTAAAAATGTAAATGAGGGAGGGTGAGGTTATATCCACTGGTGCAGTACGCACTTGTGAGCCACTACCGATAGCATTAGCAGTAGTCGCTTAGTCCTGGTATTACATGATACAGATGAGTCCAGAATGCCTGAAACTGCCCATTCAGGTGTAAGAGCTACATTCCCATAAATTAAAGATGCAGGTGTGAATTTGATGGCGAAAATGCATTATATGTGAACAAGTGATATGATACAGGGTTGCAGGGGATTCACTCATGTGTATCATAAGTATCAGCACAGAGAATTTAAAGACAATGGAAGCTGCTTAGCAACAGCATACCCCCCAACTGTCGCAATTTCAGTGGGACAGTCCTGCTTATATATACGACATTTTCAGGGCAAAATGGATTGCCATAATTTGCTGAATATAAAGAAATGGGTAACTAACTAATGGCATCTAACATCGTTAGTATATTATACTACATATAATGCATGTAGTATAAGACTTGATAAACCATGACTCCTCTGTTTCAGTTCGTCTGCTAATGGTGCTCTCCAGGGTACTTTTACATAATATATCCAGGCAAAGGAGTCACTCATTAGAATTGTAATTGATGTCCAAACAAAGTGTATTTAAAGTGAATATTGCCTTGTGCAATTGGAACATTGGTGATAATGTGTTGACTTTAGATACACCTTGTTTGGACATCATTTACAAGTCTGATGAGTGACGCCTTTTCCTTGGATATAAGTCTCTGCCATAGCAATCTATTCCAGGTGCTGATCTAGCACAACAAACAACAGCATCCAACAAACCACGATAATTTAAAACTGGGAGGGTACCACTCTGCCACCATCCTCTGTGGTTTCTCAGCGGCGTGACGTCATCACTTCACGACAGTACGCAATGTGATGACGTCATGCCACACGCCACTCACGGGGGGTAGTGCTAAGTCTGCCTAGGGCACCCATAGACCTAGCACCTGCCCTGCTTGTATGACATTGTGAAAGAGTTTGTAACCAGAAATGAAGAAAAAGAAGAGCATTTTCAGCAAGGCGTAGCACTAGATCCTATACTTTTTAAAAATATAGATTATTATAACTACCAAGTGTTCTTTAATGTAGCCTTAATATACAGATCAATTACTTGACTGATTGATTAAATGATTGCTAAGCATTCCATTCATAAACATTTAGGACATTTAGGACTTGGGAATCAGGTACCCTTGATTCAGAGTTGTGCAAAAACACAGCTCTGAATCGACCGAGGGGAGGAGGGGAGAGGGGCAGGCCATATGCCCTTCATCCCTGTGCTAAGCTTAAATATATAGTAAATAAATCCTTTTTTTTTAAAAAAAAAAACAAAAACAACACATACTCTTATTGAATTTTTTTATATATTTTTAATTTTTTCAAACTTTTTTTTAAACCCTAATGAGGCAGGTAATTGTACATTAGGACATGGTGTTGGCTGTGCTAGAAATTAGCAGGGCTAAGCTTTGCACCCGCATCCGTGCATTTCAGAACCGATCTGCGCATGCAGAGTTTGCCAAACAACGGCAACTCTGCTTTAAATCAAGTCCTTGATCCAGAGTTTGGGAGTAAGGGTACAACAGGTCCAAGTATAGACCTAGACAAAACCAAAAAACTATGAAATCAACTTGTATTGATGAAAAACTATTCAGTTTACATTTACTCTAAATTTCATGTAACAAAGACAAGATATAACAATTATAAAAAAAAAAAAATTTATAGCAAAAAAAACAAACAAATAAGCTGGGGTTGGCCAATGGCAGAAATGCTGATGAAAGTGAACATATGAGTCTCTGCAAATTAACAGTCATTGTCACAACTGTAGAAAAAATGTCAAGATCAGGGATCTTAAATACTCCTTGGCCCCTCATGAAAATGTTCATTCCTACACCTCTTCTCAAAGGGTGTATTATCTGTCGGTATCACTTAGCATGATGTCAGTGTCATGCTGTTTAACAGGAGCGCTCAGCGAATTATTTCATTGCACTGCAGGAGGAGAATGACATGACGAGACATAGCACCTCTAAACACATCTCCCTATCACCCTTCCTCTTTGGTCTTACACCACCTCTTCTTATCACCCCATCTGCGGGCCATCTATTAGAAAAATTGTTCTCATGGTGACCAGTAAAATAATAGAAATACCTGTAAAAATAATAATAAAATTAATAAAAAACATACTTATATTTCAGGTGTCTTCTCTGGCACCGGAGCGGTGTTTGTTTATAAAAAAAAATCTGTAAAAAATAAATAAAAATATACTTACGTTTCATGTGGGCACCGGATGGTGTCACGCATATACAATGTCCTCTCCGGCCGCACTGGGCACGCCAGAGCATCGGAAGAAGGAGCTGCAGTGCCCAGCGAAACGTAAGTATTATAAAGTAAATGATATGTGAGACCCCTATCGCTGTGCAAACATTCTCAAATCACTCCGCATGCAGTTTCTGTTTACACAATATGAAGTCTCATTCAATATTATACCATATAAAATGCAGATCCAAATACAATATCTCACAGAATGCGCTTTTTAAGTCCTATGCCGACTTTCCTGGAACCACTCTCTTAATATTCTTGTGGTGTTGAGTATTGATTACACTCCCTGGCATTCAATCCTCCAACATGACACACCATATATAGAATGACCAGATAAGCAGGGTTCACATACGAGGGATGCACCATTTAGAGGGGAGGTCAGGGAATGGCAGGTAGTGGGTTCCAACTCTAAATTAATGTTTAAATGAAGCTCTTCCGTATTTGTTCGCAGTAGACAAAATCATCCAGGACGTTTTTGTTTTTATTATTTAGGACCCCTCACTTTGCAACATGGTTGGTCCAGGGAAAGATTTGATCTTTTTGTACAATTGCTCCAACTACAAATCACCATGTGCATGACACAGTGGCACTCTAATACCTATGTTTTAGTGTGCTTTTCTCCTAGTTTAATCCTGAGCAAATATAAAAACCACATGATGCAAAACTGGTTACTAAATAATAAAGCAGATTTTTCATTCCCAGTGGATACTTGAATCATGTTAATATTTCACAGAAGTAATAGAAAGTTGTGCTAAGCAGAACTAGGTCAAGGGAAAACTATATTAAAAGTTTTTATAAATACAAAATGTATGTAATATTGTCTATGAATAATAATGTTTCATGAGATATCAAGAGAAGAGAGAAACAATTATCTCTACCATTTCTGGATATTTACCAGCAAATTAACATTCACATCATTGACATCATCCCTAAATCAACATTGTTCTTTGAATGTCACATCATAATGATGTTGGATGCATCTAGGCAACATATACATATTATCACATTTGATAATCATCCTCCTGAATTTACACCTGCAATCCTTTAACTATACTGTCATCTCTACGCTATATTTTGAAAGCAGTGCTTTAGTTAGTGTTTCACAGATAGCTCAACCTTCAAACCTAAAAAGGCAGCATAAGGAGAGAAGTGATATATAGGTCATTGAGCATTGGCACTACCTCATCTGGAATACTATGTTCAGTTCTGGAGGCCATGAGGCTGATCCAGTAGTGAGTGTATGCCAGCTCGCTTAGCTTATTTCGCATGATTTTGCAGTGCACATGCTCAGAGACGATGGGAACAGAATTACACCAGATTCAGACCCGCATATAGTTCTGTGGCACCAAGTTAAGTCTGAAACCAGCCCAGTAAACCAGTTATTTTATATAAGTGTATAGAGATTGTCCACATCTGAAGCTTTAAGCATGAATATCAGGGGACATCGGACAAACAGATACCTGGCTCTTTAGTACAGTTCTGGTTAGCCTCATTTTTGAATGACATTGTATCTTGAAATGCAATATATTTGAATACTTAAATGAATAAGATAAACCCTACCAGCTTTGAGCATCAGAGAAATGTATATATGGAAAATGAACAAAATATATTTTTTTGTGTTCAGGCTACAGCCCCAACCGTTATTTTGTTGTCCTACTATTTTTCAGACATGTGCAGTGTCTGGAAGAGGATGTTCTTTCAGTCACATGTAAGCTCAGACTGTGCATCCTCGTGCAGGCAGCTCAGCCTAATTCTAATAGCAGACTTTCCTGCTTTATTTTCATCAGCGGCAGAATAAATCCACATGAGCTTACAGCTAATGCTGTCCTGTCCCTATAACAGTGCACCAGATTTTGCATAACAGGTAATTGTTATAAAAACCCACTGACATTGTTTCAAATAATCAGATTGTGACAAATGTAACATTACAACACAACATTTTAATTAAACATTCTAGTAGACATATTGGACCAGATTCAGACTGGAAAGTACAAATTTGTGTCATTTGAAAACTCAGTTTTAAGTTTTTGCTTGCTTTTATAGCAGATACAAGCAACTAGAATTAATCAGTTATTCATTTATTACTAATCTATGAATGAGTCACAAACTTAAATAGAGCTGTTCTTTTGTATGACTCGCGTATTTATCAAAATAAATTGATTAACCTGAGTAATTTAAACGTATTAAATTACCTATGCTACCTGAAGAGGTCTCAAATGAAAATATGGATAATTACCTTTAATCCTCTCTCTCATGGTAGAGACATGATGGGGCATGAGGCTAATGATATTGCTTACCATGTAAAAGAGAGAACAATTTGTTTTCCTTAATGTAGATAGTTCATCAAGTGTTGTTATTATTATGAATTGGATGCTATTGGTACAAACCTGCCAGATTATTATATTATGTGATGCACTGAGTCTGGCTCCACTGCCCCCATATTATCTAAGGCCCCATATTATCACAGATGCTTCACTATTACTTCACTGAGGAGCAGGTATTAACTGAACTCTCTAAACTAAAAGTTGATAAAT
>JABWIB010001771.1:47417-63231 GCA_016617825.1 Platyplectrum ornatum | reverse complement strand
AGTAATAATCTTTCCACCTGCCAATAAAAGCTGTCCACCTGGCCTCTCCATTTCTGTTGACAATGCTGAGATAACTCCTGTTCACAAAGCTCGCTGTCTAGGTGTTACTCTCGATTCTGAACTGTCCTTTACTCCACACACACAATCTGTTTCTAAATCCTGATATATACATTTAAAAAACATTTCCAGAATATGTAAATAACACACACAAGACACTGCAAAAACTCTCATTCATGCATTAATCATCTCCCAAATTGATTATTGCAACACTCTGTGGGCTCCCACAGTATAAAATCACCCCCCTACAGTCTATATTACATGCAGCAGCCAGACTAATCTTCTTTGCTAAACGCTCTTGTAGTGCCAGTCCACTTTGCCAGTCTCTACACTCCGCCCACATACAGTCATCTCAAGATATATCCCAGCTCTTCTCTAAGATCTTCACAGGATCTACAGCTCTCTTATACACTACACAAATGTTCTGATTCCTGGTTACAGGACTTCTCCCGGGCTGCACCTGCCCTCTGGCTGCACCTGCCCTGTGGTTATCTTCCACTCTCCAAACTTTTAAACGCTCCCTTAAAACTCACCTGTTCAGACAAGCTTACCATATTCCTCAACCTACTTAACATGTTCTCATCTGCTTATAATTATTCACCAACAATTTCTGCTACTAACACTGCTGTGTGACTGGATCACACAGAGCACTGAGCACTTTTACGATACAACCTGGCTGGTTCATCCATTGTATAATAATAGCGCTTACCCCTTTGTATCAATCCCCAATATCCTATAGAATGTAAGCTTGTGAGCAGGGCCCTCTTCCCCACCCATTCAGTCTGTTACCACCCAGTCATGTCTTATTGATTGTTAAAATTGTAAAGCACTACGTAATCTTAGTAGTTTGTGAATTACCAGAGTAATTCAGCACTGTGAACAGGGTTAATTAGCAGTGTAATTCAAATCCACATCTAACATTAAAGACAGATTTACCAGATTTACCAGGGTAGGTATTAGAGATGACCTGCAGGTCTTGTCATACCCTGTTCAGACAGATATCAAAATTCATAACTTGTGATTGCTTAATGTATCGCTTGTCTCAGCATATCATATTCATAGAATGCCACTGTCCTGCCAGCCTACCAGTTTGTCGCCTTATCGAAATAATGTATTTTTTAATTAAATGTAATAGAAATCTACAATTTGTCGCAATCACAGCTGCAAAGAACGGCGGCGTTTGTCTGTCCTGAACTCCCCCAGCAAAATGTTGGGAGGTATGCTCTTAGTTTTATTTTACATACTGGAAAATGATCTTATTTGTTGCTATGGGCAACATCCCCACTCTCCAATTCCACATTTTAGTAAATTTAGGCCAAGGACTTGTATTATATTTACTTACACACATGCACTTTTTCTGATTTTCAAAGAATTCAAGCTGCTTACTTGATTAACTTAGATTTCANTGCATTTAAGTTGATGTCATAGATAAGAAAAATTGTGATTAAGAAAAATTTGAATAAATTGTTTAATTCTGTTTATATTTCTTCAGGGTCCCCCAGGACAGAAAGGTGAACCAGGAGAGAGAGGGGAACCGGTAAGCTTCGCTTTAACCTATGCTTCTCTCACACCTGCTCCATTTTCACACCATCTAACCCCCATTAGCCGGCTAGTCAATATCTGTTTAAAACAAGGGCAATGTAGTGTTATAACTTGAAGGGTAATCCAAAATTACCTCTTATAGTTTCACTTTCAGCTATTTATTTTGTAATTATTACCTGTATTAAAATCCAACTCCATAGGTTCATATTTTACCTATATACGGTAGTAGTATTTAATATTTAGACTTGTCTGTATTTCACCTTGTCTTTCTCATTTAAATAAATGAAACGTGTATACCATATTAAGGTACAATATATTATATAAAATATGTGTATAGTTATTCCTCATGTCTTCTTTACATGAGTTGCACAGTGGATGACATAATGTCACACACCAGGGCCTAGATTAACTAAACTGCAGTAAAGATAAGTGGAGATGTTGCCCATAGAAAGCAGTCAGATTTTAGGTCTCACATTAAAATGTATATATCAGAGAATGTCAGCTAGAATCAGATTGTTCAACATCTCCATTTTTCCTTTCCTGTTGTTTAGTAAGTCTATCCCTAGAAGAGAAATAGTTATTGACCCATTGACAACCATTTGATAGTTTACTATATCAGGCCGTCAGGCAGTATGGGTGTATAGGCTTTCACCTAATCAACGTACCATTTCAAATATGATTTATAATAAATATCTTCTGCCCCATATATATATATAGTTGCAGTTTTTATTTCCTCTGTATTGGGTGATGGGTCTCTTGGGAATAGACTGATACAGCTGTGGGGGTTTCCTTTGTCTCACCTCTTCCTCCTGCCCCACAGCATGCTCTTAACCCATTCCCTCCTTCCCTACTGGAGACATCTCCTTAGCAATAAGCACAATGCAATATAATATAGTTATTTATATATTTCAGTTGGGTGATGTGTTCTACCTGGCACTGCCACAAGAGGAACATTGTGTTTTATGAGAATGTTATGCCCTCATAAGTACAGTACAATCGAATAAATGATGGCAAACAGGCTAAACAATAGGTGATTATCCGACTAGTGTTATAGTGACCGTATGATCACAATTTCAGTTTTTTTCTGTGGTCTTACATACAAAATGACACCTGTATTTTTACACATTAACAGTTCACAATACTATAGGAGATGTTGTCTAAATCATGTGACCATTGAGTATGAACTCCAGGAGTGAAGGTGTTAATGACAGTGACATTCTAATAATATATTGTATGCATGTAACAGCATCATTAGCTTGTGACTTACCATATTTACTAAACACGTTACTTACCATAATTACTTACCATATTTAACACAATTGTTTCATTACTAATCTTGAAAACTGATGAAATTTAAAAAGTGTCTATCTATCATACACTATAGAGACATATAAACTGTACAGCATAGTAACAACATCACTGCTCCGTACACGGGAAGATACTGTCACAATATGGGAAATGTACTTCCTCTGCTGTACAGAGCTCTGGACTCTTACTTGTCCAGAACCATTCCTTTAATTTACCCATGCAGATCCTATACCAACCACCCTTGTGTTTACCTCTATTGCCCACCTCATTGCTAGGAATTGACATGTGGGATCTGCATAAATGCCCTTATGTATGAAGGCCTGCATCCAGTCTTAATGACTATTGTTGTAGGGGCTAAAGATGTTACAATTGGGCACGGCTAACAAGAATCATAGTCCAAAATAATACAGATGCCAGCACTTCCAGGCTACTAAAATGCTATTATAATATACTGGATCTTCAGTTGTGATAATGAAAAGGCCAGATCCAGACTTCATAACTTCATGACAGACAATGACATGCTATATGTAGAAATTCACTGTCTTGTCACACAGGAACCAGGATGTTCTCATCAGAAAGCTGATCATATGGATATGGTTTCTCTACAATCAGCTTTCTGTCCTTGAGTCATTGATGGTCATTGGTAGCCTTGGTGGACGAAGGGACCCATTTAAATTGTACAGAGTGGATTGGACTACGGCCTTATTATATTGAACACATTCTGCATAGGGATGTGTGTGCAGAACTTAAAACACAAATGACTTAATTGTATAAATAACCGAGTGCTGTAAACTTTTACATGCTACATTTAGAAGTGCTCTGAATCAATGCTATTAGATTCAAAGCACTCTTAAGTCTGGATCCTGTCCCAAAATATTAATAGAAGAGTAAAGCTGGCCATACACTATAAGATAAATTGCTCCAATTGAAAGATTTTTAAAGAGTGGGTAAAACCATGTAGAATTGCAGGGGGGAGGTAAAATGAATGTCAGTGTGTGCATGCAGGGAGAATACTTTATTGTTGCATGTTGCACACAGATACTGACCAGTGTTACTGTTACACTGTTATTATACTTGTGCTGGAAACATCATCTCTCACCTGTAATACTGATTGCAACTAATGAAATTTACCTCCCCTGCAATTCAACATGGTTTTGCCCACTTTTGAAAAATCTTTCGATTGGAACAATTTACCTTATAGTGTATGGCCAGCTTAAGAGTCAAAACCAGTCCTGACTACTTTGGCCCTTAGGCCAATGTTGTGTGAAGCACCTGGAGCAGTGGCAATGTACTTACACTGTCTATGGCGATGAAATAATAACAAATGCAAACATGCCAGCTGCATTGTATAAAACAGGCACTAATAACAAAGCTTGCGTACTATTATTCTCTTGTATATGCTGCCTATAATGTTTTTCAGAGAGCTTACTGGCATGACAAAATTATCTTCAACATAGTCATTTCTTATCATATACCTCAGATTCTCATACATAACATTACAATTTGGTATGTGCCATTTATAATATGAGGATGTTAGTACACTATAAGAAAACAAAGCTATGAAGCACATGCTATGTCTATATTTCCTGATACTTGCTATCACACTATACATGGAGGATAAGATGTATTGGATTCTACCAGTATTTGGATGGGCATTCTGGCTCCCCTATTGGGTAATTATAAACAGTTATCGAATATGTCCCTGTCCCATTTTTCCAAGTCATCCAGTGCATTTATAATGAACAAGTATACTTTTTCAACTGCAATTACAAAACCCCAAGTTACGCTATTGATATCTAGTCTTATTAGATATGTGTCAATGAAGATAATTTAACAATGACTACTCTTCTCTGTCACAAAGGTCCTGCATGAATCACCTAGTTGGCATGCTTCATGTTCTTTTATGGTTTCTTCTTATTTTGAAACTGTGATATGGCTAAGATGTGGGTGGGAGGGGGTTAAACCCTCACAGCTGTGTCTGTCTCTTGCTTGTGCAGGGGGAGAGGATGCTGCAGATTAGAGAAGCTCTGAAGATTTTAGCAGAGAGAGTTTTAATATTGGAGACAATGATTGGAATTCATGGTGAGTATCTGACGAGATGGGAAAAGGGGGGGAGGAAATGAGAACAGCAAGGGGCAGCATGGATGGGAATATAGATAACATGATAATGCATGAGCAAATCAGTGTAAAATGTCTTACAGAAACAGGGTGCATATATATATATCCACATGCATGAACTGTTCCCTATTCTTTATTTACATATCTGGCTGCCTATTTACAAGGGGTGCTGAATATGTACAGAACCTGCTGACTATAAATGAGCAGGATATAGATGGACAAGGTGCTGAATGTCATATGCCCAACTACAGAACACTGCTCCCAAATCTAAGAAGCACACATCACGAAAACTACTATTTATCTGTATGATATGCCATAATAAAACAGCACTTCTTCATTGCCAACCCTATAATAACAGCTGACCAGATCCAGACTTTAGGTAGTCAGTGTTTGCATGCATTTTTGCATTTTACACACAGATACTGACCTGCGTTACTATTAAATAGACTTGTGCTAGGAAACATCAACTCTCAAAGCTGGCCATATACTATAAGATAAATAGTTCCAATCTAAAGATTTTTTAAGAGTGGGTAAAACCATGTTGAATTGCAGGGGAGGGTGTAAAATGAATGTCAGTGTGTGCATGCAGAGAGAATACTTTATTGTTGCATGTTACACACAGATACTGACCAGTGTTACTGTTACACTGTTATTAGACTTGGGCTAGAAAACATCATCTCTCAACTCTAATACTGTTTGCAACAAATTAATTCAACATGGTTTTGCCCACTCGCTTGTAAGCCGCGTGTAAATCAAATGAACGTAATGCCTGGATATGATCCAATAATGGTATCTCATATAATGAATCAGTGTTGCCGACTCTCCTGGAATATCTGGGAGACTTCCCTGCAAATCTCCTGTGACCAGGGCTGAAGACAGTGATTCATTATTTGGGTGGGGGAAACTGACTTGATGTAAAATGCTGCCCACCCATAGTAAAAATATAAATTTGCCATCATTGACGCAACACTGATGAAAATACATAGTTATTGCAAACTATTTAACAGAACCAGATGTATATAATACATACATATAAATCACAAGACCTTAAAAAACAAAAAAAAACTTGCTGGTCAGTAAACTAGTGATTCAATCCCTCTTTTATCATATATGTATATGAAGTATATATAAGGCACGGTTGCATATATACACTATCTATTACTAGAGCCTGAAATGCCAGGGTGCCCACAAGAAATAAAACTGGTGCTGAGAACCATTGATTCTTTAATCCCTGTGTACTGTACAAATGGCATTCATGCCAGTGTCTGAAATCTTGTTCTATGAAAGGTTAAGTATTAACTAATTAATGTATGTTTAGCAAATATATATCAGTAAATGTTTATGTGCATTATATATAGAGTTCTATCAAAGCAACTTATTTATTGTATTTATTGTAATCATCAGTTACCTTAAATGTTAATGGTAGACAAAAACTGTTAATTATGCTGATATTGTGTCAATGGTCACTGGTTATAAATGGAGTAAAAGGTATGGTAATAAGATGTGCTTTGCCTATACACTGCTCCCTGTGTCATGGCATTTGGACCTCACATGGAGTTGTGCATTTAGCACCTTTCCCTTTGCAAGGTGTTAAAAGGAAAAGCTGTCATCATCATAAACACCATCATCATCATCTTGTTGCATTTGTGTATGCATATTTTTACAGGATTGGTGACCTAAATTCACAATGCCTTCAATGTGCTGTGTGTACCCAACTATACATGAGGCCCTTGGTGGTCGAACCTCATTACGTGCTCACATGAATTATTATAATACAAAATATATCTTTCTACTGTTTTTTTAATGTGTTTCTATTTCTAGGCTGTCACACAAGCTTAACATAAGTCAAAAAATAATTCATTAAAGGTTCTCTATGATCAAGGGGATTGCATAGAAAAATAAACCCATAACCATTGGGAAGGTAGGTGCTATAGCATGCAGTGGCAGGAGGTAGTATTCTAATTTCCATGTATGTGAGGGGACACCAATCTCCTTGCATGGAAAGGCTTAGAGCACAAGTACCCTGTCTTAATTTTTGTGCACCTAGCCACGGAAAATATGGTTAATATGGAAATAAGGATCATGCATGAGGGACTAGCCAAGTCCTTTCAGTACAATTAGCATAGCTACATAGCTTCCACCTTGTGTACTCACATTACACAAGATCGGTGGCGGAAATACTTGCAACGTGGAGGTCTGACCAACAGACCAACCTGTGCCAGTAGAACAAGTTCCATTTGCTTTGTTCCTGGTTCTCCAGTTTGCTAACCTCTGCATGTCTGCTGTACCTTGCCGTTTACCATAGCATTTCCTATCTGTACAACCTTGCAATTAGCCACTGCAGTTTCAATATGCACAACTCTGCAGTTAACCACCGCAGTTCAAATCTGTACAACCTTGTATTTAACCTCTGCAGTCAAAGTCTGATGAATTCTGCAGTCCCAGTCTTAAAAACTGCATTCTGGCAGGGCTTGTCCGATCGGATAAAGGATCAGTTAGCTACTAGGCAGGTAAGCATTGCCTACATCTTTGGATGAACTCATTCCTATATTCAGGTGGTTCTCCAATTTTGTTAACAAGCTTCAAAAAGTGCCTAGAATGTCTTTAGAATACCTTCAGTTCCTCAAGTTCCTTCATCTACTTCTTGCTAGATGGACCCAATGCAGTAAGTAAGGTCCATGTTATAACCACAAGAGCATGCCCAACACCTGAAAGAACAACTGTGTCTTTACTGTGCTGAATCCACTCATGTTCTACGTGTTCCAAGAGACCAGGAAAAGTGAGGAGATCCATTTAGGAGTAGGACCCTGTTCCACAAAATTTATGTATGATTCCAGTGTCTTGAGAAAATTTTACAGGTTCCTGCCTTGTTGGATTCAGGTGCTGCTGTAAACTTTATTTTAGCAACACTAGCTGAAAAACTAAGTGTTCCTCTGAAGGCAGTATCCACACCTGTTTCTCTTATGGCTGTTGACAGGAGCCGCATTCCAAATGGCCCCATTCTCCACCACACAGTTCCCATCTGGCTACATTCTGAGTCTCTGTCTTTCCTAGTTCTTCCGAAGACTACCTGTCACATCATCTTGGGACTTCCATTGCTCCAACTCTACAATCTTCAAATTCATTGGATGTCCTCTCAAATATTGTCCTGGGGTCCTGTTTGTACCAAGAACTCTCTTAACTCCGTTCTCTCACCTCTGTCCAGGAGACTCCTGATATTCCCCCACAATATTGAGAATTTAAGAACATTCTCAGTAAGCAGGCCTGCGATGTCCTGTCTCCATCAGGAATGGCACTGTGGAATCAAGCTTATACCAGGAGTTACTCTTCCTCATGGCCACACCAATCCTCTCTCCATACCTGAAACCGCAGCTAGGAATATATTAAACAGAGCCTTGAAAAAGGATTCATTCGACCTTGTTATAGCATATATGTTCAAGTCATATATTAAGGTCTGACCCTTAATAAATAATCATTCCCTCTATGAAGTTTGCACCCTGTTGCATTGGACCAAGTCATAAAAGTTATGAACCCTGTGACTTATAATCTAAAATTTCCTTCATATGTCAAAGTATCCAACATCTTCCATATTAGTCTACTTACACCTCTGATATTCAAACAGTTCTAGTCTCCCATTGACAAAGCTTCCAAAAAGAGTCCAAACGTCTCGGGTGATGGGTATTGAGTTAAGACCATAGTGGACTCCCACATGAGATATGGTCAGCTACAATCTGGTAGATTGGAAGGGATATGGCCCAGAGGAAAAGGCATGGATCCAAGCATCAAATATTCATGCCCCAAAGTTGGTCAAGAGATTTCACCAGAAATGTCACTCCAAACTTAAACCTAGTTGTCCAAGGCCACCCCAACAGAGTGGGTTGCTGTCACAAAATGTGGTACTCAACTGAATCGCCACTGTTTTTTCACGGGGTTCCACAGTCTCTTGGATTACAAGTTTCTCTCAATAGAGCCTACATCTTGCTCAGACCACACTTCTCATGGTCTGACTGCATCACAGCTCCAGGTCACCAATCCAGCATGACTTATGGATGGTGCCATCTTGGATCAAGTCAGCTGACCCCTTGGAGCCAGTCTTCAGTCAGCTCAGCTGGTTACATGTTTCCTAGGACCAATGTTAGCTAGGGGCACACTAATTAAATCGCTGACACAGTTCCACCTGTGCCAGTATAACAAGTTCCATTTGCCTTGTTCTCCTATGCAATTGTATTTTGCTAATCTCCGCAATTTTTCTGTACCTTGCAGTTTACCATAGCATTTCACATCTGCACAACCTTGCAGTTTACCACAGCCGTTCCAATCGGTCCACACTTGCAATTAACCACTGCAGTTCCTGTTCCTGTTCCTGTTCACTGCAGTTCCTATTCAGCTCCGAGGGACCCAAACCAGTTATCTAAGTCCCAGTGTTTGTGACAGCAACTTTGTACTTACTGCAGCAAAATAAAGTAGCAAATGAAACATATAAAATAGAATATACACTTTTTCTCCAGAGTAAACAATCTCTATGCCCTAATTTATATTTTAAAAAGTAGATGACTAATACTATAAGTATCTAAAGCAAACAAAAAAGTTATATTAATTCTTAAATAAATCTCTAGGTTTAGTAAAGTAGTTCAAATAATAGTAATCAAAGAGTGTTTGTTTTTTAATTACAAGCTATAAACAGAAAAATCACATTTTGGTTAAATAAATAAATAAAAAAAATAAAAATAATCTAAATGAAAGATTCACCATGGTCAAGTAACATTCATTATTGTTTCTGCCCTCTGCTGGAATGTCTGCATAACATAATTTATAAAGCTCTAAAGATGATTTTTGTTTCTGTTATGAGTAATTTCTTCAATAACATTATTTCAGTTTTTAACCTATAAGCACTGACCCAGATTTTGAAGCAGCAACAAATAGGAGCAAATCTATACCTTGGCCAATCATGTTGAACTGAATGGGAGGCAGTTTAAAGATAAATTTGTATAATAAAAAGCCCAAAAAATTGTATTTTACGATGCAGGGCTGCTGTCATGGGGCCCTCTACAGATGAATAGACAGGTCTCTACCCTTCACAACAAAATCATTGCTACTTCCCTGCCCTCATTATGTCTCCCTCCCTTGGAATCCTCTCAAAATCCTTACTTTAGGTCATAACTTAACATTTTATACTAATTTTACTCCTTTTGTCTCCAGTTTGCACTAAATGAACACTCCTTAGTACACACTCCTAAACCTTTACCCCAGTTCTCATTAAGATATCCACCCTTAAACAACATTTAACAAAAGTAACTCCCACTTTATATTAACTCACTTAACCCAATTAAATCAATTAACCCAGTTCAGACATACTGCCTTCTCCCTACACCGATTTTACCCTTTTTTTTACACTGATACCCCGTTCAGTTTACCAGTCTGGCTTAAGAGCCAGGGTGTAGAGCTGTAGAGCAGGGTGTAGGGCTGTAAAAAAAAAAAAAAGGACCGTTCAGATTGGCTGAAAAATCCAGCTTTTTTGAAAAAAATGCAATGTCTGCACTGTTCACATTGAACCCTGCTTTTTGCTACCAGTACACATCATTACTCAGAAAATGTGCTGTAATTGGCTGTGATTGTTTGTTTAAAAGAGGGGAGGGGGAGGAGGAAGAGACAGGCAGTATTGTGCTGGAAACAGCTGACTGTGTGAGCCAATCAGCGCCGCACAAACACAATGGGAGAGGAAAGCCAGCTATGTAGTGTTCACACAGACAGAAAAAAACGGATAGGAGGGCCAAACCTCTTCTAAAAAGCAGCCTCTGAACACCAGCTTTCAGTAGCCAGCTTTTTGTAAATGCAGTGTTCACACTGAGTTTAGAAGTCGGCTTTTTCACTGCAGCTGGCTTTTTTTTTTTTATCAAAAAAAGTTAATTTGAGGTAATGAGAACGGGGTATGGGGAATGTAACTTCCCAATATATCCAGCCTGTAAACCCCTCATTTTAGTTCAAACTAATTTAACCACTCTCAACTAACCCCTCTGCCCAGTTCACAGAACTCACCCACTCACACTGAATTAACAGTTTCCAGTTCATACTTAATTAATCCTCTCCCTCAGTTAAATCCCTCAACACAATTTATTCTACTGTAACACTATATGCCTTGTTTACAATAAATGAATTCCACTTTCATCCCTCAGTTACTACTAAGTAAACCTGTAGACCCAGTATTTGATCCAGACGTTTCTGTGCATGTACACTTTCTGCATTGACTTTTTTTAATTCTGCCTATGTGTCCGGTTCCTTTTCCTGTGCATCCACCTGTTACCCAGGAGGATGCCCCACATTGGATCCCCAGCGAACTGTCACTATTCGTCAATCACATACCCACCATCTTTGCGTTCTGTCTCTCCTCAGCAGCAATGCCTCCACTTCTGTTCCTCGCATCAGCTCTCTCTGCAGATACACATGAGCCGGTTTACTTTACATGGCTACGGTTGAGCTGTATTGTCCAGAGCAGATTTGCTCCTTTGTTGTTTATGCTAACTCAACCCCATAGTGTTCTAATGTACATACTGTTATTTCTCTTGTATGTTGCTTACATTTTTTCATTTCCCTTTTTCCCCTTCCCCATATTATGTTCATGATGTAGTCTATGGGTTATAACTTTTTCTTTCACCAATCCACATTTATTTCTCATCTCTACCTTTGTGCTTCAACACATCTCCTAACTTCTGTCACCTCTGTCCATTGTCCCATTATGCTGTTTTCGGTCTGGCAGGTGGTCACCTTAGCATCCTTTCTCCAGCTACAGGAGCAACTGGAGCTGATGGTTAAAAGGGTCACTCTACTTGAGTACATAATGTGGCCAGGTAACAACAGCCCTGATCCGCTCATTGCTGCAGGAATGCTTGCATCCATCCTCTTCCCATATGTCCACGGGCTGTAAATGTAGCTTTTTTTAAAAAAATAAGCATTCACAATAGTTTTTGCAAGAAAAAAAACAAAAAAAGTATCATTCACTATATATAGTATCTGCATTAAATCATTTTATTGGGGCCCCATGCTGTCCCTGTTATCTGGAAGTACTAGCAAAGGAGAGTTAAATGTTCATCTATTGCTCTTTAGTACTGACCACTCCCTCGTTCCATCAGAGTTGGGGATATTCAGCCATACGAAAAATAAAATGTTCTCTTAGTAAATATAGAGGCAATCCATTGCTATATGGCAAAAGTATCTACAGTACCCACTCAACAAATGTTATTTAATATTAAATATACACTTGGTTTTGGAGAGCCTGTACATCTTTTTGTCAGTTGTCCATCAGTTTAATTCAGAACATAAATATCCATATATATTTTTGTTTCTAATGGAAACCACCTTTACTGGTGTAAGATTGCAGTGGTAGCTGAGGTCCATGATTGTGTTATTATTACTGTCTACATTTTTAAGATCAGGTGTAAGCTTTTGATGTAGATGCACCATAGCTGACATTACAGCCCTTGTGATATAACTGATTTCATCGGCAAGTATGCATGCTGACTGTATGTTCCATGTGCATGACGCATGTTGGTAGTTAAGACAGTTGCATGCTTTATATATTAGGTTTTTCGTTTAAAATTATTCTGCATCTACAATTGTAATAATATGATAATTGGTCGATTTAATATATATTATCGGAGTCTTGGTCTGATACAAGTGTTTTAGGTATGTAAAAACTAAGGGTTCATCTGGCTGTTACCTCACGTTAGATAAATTGTCCATAGTGATATATTTAGATTATAACTGACCAATAAATAATTGGAATAAAACTATTTTTCCTTTGACTTTTTTATTATTTTACATTTTTGGATATTTTGTATGGTTGTTGCTACTAGCAGTGACTGGGTGTTGAACAGTTGAATGAAGAAAGAGAAAAGGCAACGATAATGATTTGGCAATTGTGCTATATAAAATGTCTTCTGTTCTTCAATTTAGAGGCAGACTCTGGTTCTGGAACAGATCCATCACCGACTGGTACCAGTGGATTCTACAGGGGACGACGCAATGGCCCATCATTTCACAAACTGTTGCAATCACAGAATGATGAGGAGGAAGATGACAGTTATTGATGACTTATTTATTGTTGCCATTGGCAACATTTCTAGCCTTAGCTACACACAATATATCTAATTAGTGCCTTATTAAAGAAAAGGGCAAGCCCATACCTTTATGCCCTCATAAATAGAACTTGATGATGACTGACCAGCTCCAAGCAGTATAGATCGCTTGCGATTATGGATTATGTGATTTTGCAATCTGATCTGTACTCATAAGTCTGCTTACATTGTAAAGCTTATTGTCAGAAATCACATGGAAATATGAATAGAAAGGGTTCCGCTCTGATTGTTTAGCACAGATGCGTGGGCACGTGCAGATTGCAAAAACAAACAAAATATCATCTGGTCATATTAAAGAGGAGGGGGGGGGAGTGATTGGTCAGGTTCAATATTATTGCATGGGCGCACACAAATTACCCAACTTACCCAACTGATTGTTTTATGCTGTCTGCTCATGTATTTTGAGCTTTCGCATGTACTCTTCATACAGGCTTGAAATCCCTCTAAAAGATGAATGAATTTAAATCTCATTCTATTTTGTGCAATGACAGTATTAGGCATAAACATCACAGATTTTATTTCTATGGGCTGCAAGAGAAAATCCATGCTGTAGTTTTGTGCCATGTGCTGTTCCAGAAACATATTGCGCAGTATAGAATCTACCCCTTTATGTTGTCTGGAAAAGCCTGTAACACATTGGTAGTCATTCTTACCCAAGATACAGATTGTTTATTGTATGAAAATATTTAAACATGTGATGAAAATACTGGCCTGCATTAGTATAATTGTAGACTTTCTGATATTTAAATTAGTAAGGTCTGATTTCAGATATGTTTCAATGTCTTCTAAAAGTTGTGTTTTATCTTTACTATTAAATTGTTAATCCAACTATAATACAATATGAAGTACAAAAAACAGACAAGATTTTACACAGAGAGCATGCAGTGAAAAAGCGTTCTACTGCATGTCATAAGATAGTAATTATTACACTGAAGCTTTGCTACAAATCATAATGAATAAATAACAGATATATTTTATGCTATACCAGTGCTATCCCAAACTTTCTCAGTCGAAGCACCATTAGGTTTTCCATCATTTTTTAAGGCACACCTTTTCATGTTTTTGAGTCAAAATGGAGTAATAACTATTTAGGTAAATAAATAAATACTTCAAATCTTGTGTTGCTCCTATACAAGATGTAAAATTGCGCACCACGTCGGAACCACAGCACCCCAGTACACAGTTTGGGAACCACTGTGCTATACCATTCCAGTTTTCAGTGACAATATATAATGCATACACGCTAGCAGGACCCAAGAAAAGTTTAGTATGTCCTAATACATAGTAAATAATCAATTTCAATTGAAAGGCCTTGTAAATAAATGCTGTGTAGCGTGATAGCATGATGTTTGTATTTCTGCACAATATCCTAAATAGAACTCATCACTGGGGATTAATATACTTATTTTTAATAACAAATGTATATGAGCACTTACAGTTAGGTAAGGAGTTTATTTCCTGTACTCATAGGTGGTCCTCTTGGGACAGTTCGACATGCAACATATGGAAGAAAACTTCTGCATGTCAATACAATTGAAGTTGAAAAAAAAAAAATATATATATGAAAGTTGCATTTCCAAAACGCCATAAAGAGGTTAAAAAGCTGTTTAGTTCCATGCTGTTTATAACATAATACAGTCTTTTTATTATATGTTTATAAGTTTGTGTACACATTATTTGAAATCAACAATGGAAAAACCCACTTTGTATAAATAAATAAAACTTTTTTTTTATTCAATTTCAGTTGGAAACATGTCTGAATACATCATTACAAGAGACACATGATTATCTATACAGAAATCTAGTGCTGGGTTATTTTTGGAATGTTCTTTACCAACCAGTGGTTTTGCCTGGTGTTAATTTCTTTTCTTTGCTTGGTCAACTATCATAAGTATATCACGCTTCAGATTATTATAAACATTGTGTTCTTTTATAACTTATAGTTCTCTGAATCAGAGGTTTGTAGATGTCTGTCTTTCACTGGCCACTGTAATGTCTTCTCCTATTTCTCCTTCCACGAGAAGGGACACTGCTCTCTCTACCTTCCCTGTGGCTGCTAAAGCAACTACCGCTGGTCCTGTTGGAAATCCCATCCGTTCCAGCTGCTGGAGCCTGGGAAATCAAACCATAATGTTAGAAAACAACAGTGACCTGCTAAAAAGAAGGTCATAGTAATAATACATTAGGATAAAGAATAATTATAATATGTTAATACATCACCTAAGTGCAGATACACTGGATTTGTTCAAGGTTAGCGCCTGCTTTTGTGTCTCTTGTTTGTAGTCTCTTAGAGAAGCTAGAATTCCAGCTTCCAACATCTCATCTTCCAGCGATCCTGGGTCTCCAAGCCAAACAGAAGTATCTCTAAAATGGGATTGGGTTGAAGAATGTGTAGATACCCCTACCAGTGACAACTCAGTATAGGGCGATGTCACATCTGCATCAGAGTATGGAAGTCTGATAAAAAAAAAGTGAAATTGTGTATCATCTAAAATAATTTATATATATATATATATATATATATATATATATATATATATATATATGAATAAATATGAGGAAATTCATTATATGGAAAAGGTGCAATATAGAATATATCATTCGCAATCACTTACTGCTCCGTGGCTTTGGGAATTTCATTATACACCACAGATCCT
>JABWIB010001771.1:24373-37158 GCA_016617825.1 Platyplectrum ornatum | reverse complement strand
TAGCTCTGCCATGAGAACTATTTCACAATAAAAATATCTGTATCAGTATTTATTGTTTCTTAAATTGTCAGTAAATAATCACTTTCACTATTTATTGTGAATAGATGTAAATAGGAGAACCAGTAACTTTATTATCTGTATAGAAATAGGACACAATGTGTGATTTCTATCATCATAACACAATGCCTTCTTCACCTGAATGAGCATCAGGGAGATTATCCAGCACTTCAGGGAGTCAGGGAGATCACCTACTTTTCAGGGAGTCTCCTGATATTCCGGGAGAGTTGGCAACCATGATTTAAGGGCTTAACCAGACTTCAGTGCTGGAAGCGTTCCCGACAACAGATGCAATTGCAGACAAGTACAGAAGGTGGGGGTATGCTAATTGTACAGTAAAAGTTTGGTTAAGCCTGTGCTGCTGAGAGACTATTGTTTGCGCATGCTGTTCCTAAATGCAGACTTTTCAAATCTTGGTCCAGGCCTTAAAATCAATCATCAGTACATTTAACCACATTCATCCCAAGCACTCTAGAGTAAAGCTAGGTACACACAGTAATAATTGTTCCAAACGAAAGATTTTTCAAGAGTGGGCAAAACCATGTTGAATTGCAGGGGAGGTAGATTTTACGTCCCTGCAATTCATCATGGTTTTACCCACTCTTGAAAAATCTTTTGATTGGAACAATTTATCTTATAGTGTATGGCCAGCTTTATACACATGATACATGAAAGCTATATTATTCTAATTCAAAGTAACGGCATGTGTGTGTGTGTGTGTGTGTGTGTGTGTATATATGTATGTATATATACATATATATATATATATATATTTATTTCTATATACACACACACACACAAATAAAAAATAGAAAAGCGTACAAAACATAATAAAACACATAAGAGCACAGTATTGCTTGTTCGACCCTTGCTGCTCTAACCCACACAGAAATACATCTTTAGGCCCACGGCCGATCACTGTAACGGATTACACCATTATCACCTACTTCAGGGGGGATATTTATATGAACCTCCATTACCTTCTTAAAGATGTCTGTAGAGTCACAAAAGACAAAAAACACATAGTGTGACACGCAACCGCGGCGCCACACATTGTCACAAAAGAGCCATGGGACGGAAAAACAGGTTCTCAGATTTACCTCATTTCGAAGAGAGTGGTATAGTCCAACGAGGTCAGTAAAGCGCCTGCGCGCTGTGCACTCCCTACACACGGACGCTGAAGCGGTGAGGGTATACAAAATGGCTTCCACCGGTGAGTAACGGACTGTGGGTTAGCGACGCGGGCGGTTCGTGTATTCATTGAAGGCTTTCGTGCATATCCCCATTATAACTCTCATGGGTGGAAAAAGCATTCGTCTGCTTGTGTGTCCTGTACGCTGTTTAATGCAGGCTAGCCCTGGCTCCGATTCCCCTAGGCCTTACCCTAACAGGTCGCAGCGTCCATCTGATACACGAGGTGCCGAGCCCTGGTATATACTAATAGCGAGAGATTATGTTTAATAAGCTTCTGCATTGCATTGTAAAAAGCATTTTATAGTTCTCTCTATAACCGTCCCCCGCCTAGTGACTACATACCTGTATTAGTGTCCTGGCTACATACACCGTGTTTATTTTCAACAGGTCTACAATGTGCTGCATGCAAATTAATGAGCAGTAGCCCATTGTGTGTGTATATCTATATATAAAAAACATATCTGACTTATAGTAAATAGGTGCTGTGATTTCTTAATGCCGTGTGTTCCTAGTGTTTTTTTTTTTTAGACCTAGATAAAATGGGATTATGGTTTGCAGTGTTCTCCCCTGAGGCTTTTAGATGAGTGCTCCACCTGGCTGTTATGGAGTGTGGGGTGTAGATAGAGGTAATTAAAAACAAAAAAACAAAAAAACCCAAACAGACTAGTGGCACACAGGAGAAGAGAAAGGAGTATGGAATATATACCATGAAGTCGGCTTTCCTTTATAAACACTGGTTTGTGTGTACCGCTGGTGTCCTCCTCCTAGAGCATGCTTTCTTTCCATCCTTTGCTTTCAGGTAACTCTCTAAAGCTGAACACTCACTAGAACGGTGATCATTCTAGTGTGATTGGAGCTGATAAATTCGTTGATTTACCCCTGCGGCAACTGCCCTGTTATCACTAGAATGGTAATTGTTCTAGTGAGTGGCCAGGTTTTATATATATATATATATATATATATACACACACACACACACACACACACACTGGAGAGGTATGAATGGGGGGGGAGAAGTCTTTCTGAATGGCAGGCGTCATGCCCTGCTAATCCATTTATTTATATTTTGGTTACTATCTTGTGTCCTGCAGTGCTGGAGCCCCAGAACACTGATTAAAACATTAAAGTTAGGCAGGAAGCAGTTGTTTGATCTAGAGTGAGCAATATGCAGCTCACAAATGATCACTTTTAGACTATTGGTAATGTTGGTTGTGCTAACTAAATTTCTTCAGCTAAGCAGTCACTAGAATGACTATTGTCATATATTATTATAGTGTGATTGGTGCCAAAAAATGTGACCTGTTATCGGCACCATACACTACAATGATGATTGTTCTAGTAATGCCCAAAAACAAATGCAGGCAGAGAAGTCCTTTACTGAATGGCAGGCATTCCCCCAGCTGATTGGATGGGATGCCTGTCAATTAGTAAAGGACTTCCTCTCCTCTGACGACTCCAGATGACTTCGGTGAGTAGATGTAGTTTTTTTTTTTTTTTAATAACGGATTTGTGTTCTGCAGCACTGGGCGCTGCGGGTAAAAAATTCCCTGGCATTTAACTAGCGTCCACACACTTATTCTGTGTTTAGGTTTTTTTTTCCCACACTTTGTATATAGTAGATATTTTGCAATAAGATTTTATAATGTGACAGTTTTACAAAATTGGAGTAATTGTATACTATAACACATAGCAGGTGACCTGCTGAAATGTTTTGGTTTTTCATGTGCAGTATGGTTGATGCCTGGATCCTTCTCCAAGGCAACAAGGACACTTTTGCTTTGGGAGTGTGTTACTGTTACTCTATTGTTACTAAAGGTGTTTGGAAGTTTCTGGACTGGTGTTACTAATGAAGAGACGAAGCTCGCTGTATTCTGACTAGATACCAGCCTTTGTGAGAGGGTGGTTTGCTGTAATGGCAGTAACTCCCCTCAAACCACAACCAAGTAGGGGGCATTGAAATTGCACTGAATGTATTTGCTGTAACCACAATATTAGCCTTATATTAATTACAGAGCAGCCCTTTAAAAAGAATTCTGAGGTCCTGTTAATCACTAGCTGACTGACAATGTGATTTTTAATACATATTTCATCTTAATCTTCTGTCTGTCTCTCTTCCCCAGTACAGCACTGCGGACACTTTGTAGTGTCAAATAAGCATTAATCTCTCTGAAAATGTGCGACATTACACTTTTTTGTACATGCTATTTGCATGAATCTTGCCTGCAACTGGCAAGATTCACTGATGCGTGACTATGGGATTGTGCATCGCATCATCGTAGCAGGTGTCAGGCTGATGTATGGCCAACATAAGATTCTGCACACTTAATTGTGCAGTGTGATGCTGGCCATACATCTATGCGATGGGGGCGAGATGCATCACTCACATATCACATATTTAACCATGTATAGATAATGTCTATGAATCTTGCCTGCTGCATGTGATGGGCGGCCAGCGGTAGCGCGCATCTAATCATCTCACCCCCATCGCATAGATATATTGCCAGCATAACGGGATATGCTGACGTGATGCTTTTACTGTTAACTAAAGTCAACCTTTTAGCATAACACAAATTGAAAACAGACTGAAAACCAATCAAGTGGTGTTCATAATTGTATAGTTTTCTTGGTCTGTTTTTATATCTGTTTTTTTTCTTTCTAGATTACAGCACCTATAGCCAGACTGGAGCCCAGCAGAGGTATGTGGGCTCTACTTGCCATAAGTACTTTTTCTCTCTACCTTTTCTGCCAGAGTAAACTTATTCATCTATTTTTTTATTTTGTTTTATTTTCAGCTATGGTGCTTATACTGCCCAGCCAACTCAAGGATACACACAGGCTACTCAGGTATTTCATGTTTCCACTCCAATAGATCGCCTTAACAGATATACATATATATATACAGAGTTTCCCTGAAAATAAGCCCTATTGAATTCCCCAGGACTGGGGGGCATGATGGGTAGAAAAGCAGGACTGGGGGCATGATGGGGGATAAAAGCAGGACTGTTTATACAATCTCTGTTAATGTTAATTAAAATAAGACCTATGGTGGGGGTTTTTTTTTGACCAAAAAAAGTAAGACAGTGTCTTAGCGGGGAAACACTGCATACATACATACATACATACATACATACATACATACATGGAATAAAATTTGTGGTACTGGAAGTGCCTCCATACTTGCTAATGGCGTTTTTTGTTTTGTAGTGTTCATTTTATCTTCAGATGCATATTGCTAAACTAATATTAACTAAACATAAAATTTAGCTTACTTTGACTTGTTTTACAGGCCAGTTATGGACAGCAGAGTTACAGCACCTATGGACAGCCTAGTGATTCCAGTTACACACAGGCACAAACCACTGCTACGTATGGCCAGTCAGCATATGCTACTACTTATGGACAGCCTCCTGCTGGTGTGTATTGTAGTTTATGAATCTGTTATTTAATTTTCAAAGGTATCTGGTTTTTCCAACCTGCTTATTTCTATGGTGGTGGGGTGGTAGCGTCTATAAACTTTCAAATGCTCTGCTGCACAATAAAACCCCTTTTCCACTGCAGAGACCCAGGTAAAAACCCTTTACCTGGGTTTAATTTACTGGGACCCTTTTCCACCAAACTAAACCTGGGTCTAGGTGAATAAACCCGGGTTTTTTTTGTCAGTGGAAAAGGGGTATAAGACACCACAAGAAGGCTTTTGTTGCCAGCTTTATTTTGTGTGGTTATTAATTATTTTTTTTTTTTTTTTTTTTAACTGTTACTGGTCTTTTGTCCTTATGCAGTCTGGCCCTGGATGATGCAGTAGAAATCTGATTCCAATGTAATAAGAATAGGCAAATAACTTTTCAGTTCAAAACTTCCTTGTAACCTTTCTTACCACAGTATGGGTGCCTAGGAAATAAGTGACGCAACTGCATACATTTGTTTGCATTTTCCATGTATACTGTCCATTTCAGATGCTCTTGTGGCTTGTACATTCTCCTGCACGTCTTCATATATCATGGCTAAGTATTTTAAGAATAGTGTAACTAGAAGCCATATTTATCTATACATTGCAGGAGAAAATGCAGGTATCTGTACAGTCACAATTTTCAGCAGCTAGCATGATTTCAGACCTGCAGGTAAATTGTTATGCGTAGCATCTGTGTAATCATAAGAACCATCTGCAAAGGTGTGTGTACACAGCTTAAGAAAAGTGAAGTTCTGTTGTCTGTTTTAAATGACCTTCAGCACTTGCGTTTATCATCTGTCTTCTATTTGGATTAGCAATTAATCTCCTTACTCATTACAGTTTAACATAACTAAAGCCCTTGTATACCACTTTACACATGATATCAGGCAATCATTGCTTTAAATAGATCTTGTTAAAGTTGCTTGTTATCTGCTATTGGTCACAAAAGAAATCTACCTCAAATGTCATTGTAGACAGACCCAAGATAAAATAAAATTGTGTAAAGCCAAGCTGTCCCCACCTTCAAAAGCACCTAATAAAAAGTCAATATTTTTGACAGTTGCATTTTACATATACAATGTAGTTTCACTTTTTAAAGAAAAATTAATTTAAAAAATGGTAACATATTTTCATCTTTTATATTTTTTCCTTATCCAGCTTATACTGCTCCAGCAGCACCTCAGGCTTATAGCCAACCTGTTCAAGGCTATGGAACAACAGGTTATGATAGCAGTACTGCAACCACCACCACAACTCAAGCTTCATATGCAGCACCATCTGCTTATGGTTCCCAACCTGCATACCCTTCCTATGGTCAACAGCCTGCAGCTACCACAGCTCCAGCAAGGTAGTAACTTCTGGCTCTTCTATATTGGCCAGTGTTGTACTAAAAAGTATTTATTACATTTTCATTGAGTCCTTTGACTTAACTGTGGAAGTATCTTTGGATCGGTATTCAGTGTGTATCTATCCTATCTTAGGGTAAATAAACTTTGATTTCTGTATATAACAAAATTGTGTTTACATTTATCTGGGCGTTAGTGCTCTCAAAGTTTAAGCTATTGATCACAATACTGTTTGACCAGATTACATGGACCATTTTAGTAGGTGGTTTGTAATTTATTTTTTTTTTCCCCCCATAAGGCCTCAAGATGGAAGTAAGCCTGCTGACACCAGCCAACCTCCACCAAGTACAGCCACATATGCTCAGCCCAACATGGGCTATAGTCAAAGCAGCTATAACTATCCCCAAGTCCCATCCAGCTACCCCATGCAACAAGTGAATGCTCCTCCATCTTACCCCCCAACAAGGTATTTGCTTTCAAAACCATACATACTTTTTCATATTGTGCCACTGTTTGCAGATAAATATAAAGGAGTAACCTTTATGTATGAAGTTGTCATCGGTGTCTAGTTATATACAGAATATTTATGTAGTAGGCGTTAAGTGCAGTAGACTGCATATTGGAACAAACCTAACTGCTTGGTACAGTTTCTAGGATACTACAGAGGTTGTGTAATGGTCATAATTGATATGCAACAGTTCTGCAATTCTATAATGTTAAGGGGCTTGGTTTTCCTAGATTCCATGTGTTTCCTTGTTTTGAGATTCCCTTTTGTCCCGTGTTGTGTTCTGTCAATGTTTAATTTAGCATTTGGTACTTTCAGCTGTGATGTTTTCCTATACTTTAAAAGTCTTTGCTATACCTACCAGAAAAGGTTTTATATTTTTATGCTTTGAACAAGAATAATTATAGATGGCGGCAATTATTTAGACTGTCACCTGGGTAACTTTGTAAATGGTAGATTAGTAGTGCTGAACCTTATATAAGTAATAATTATTTTCCCAGCTACTCTACTGCTCAGCCATCCAGTTATGAGCAAAGCTCCTATTCTCAACCAACCTCTTATACTCAACAAAACACTTATGGGCAACAGAGCTCATACTCCCAGCCTAGCAGCTATGGACAGCCTAGCAGTTATGGGCAACAGAGTGGATACGGGCAGCAAAGCAGCTACCAGCAGCAGCAGCAACAACAGCAGCAACAGCAACCTCCTCCTACAAGCTACCCACCTCCATCTTCATCCTATGGCAACCAACCACCAAGCCAGTATGGCCAGCAAAGCAGTGGCTATGGGCAGCAAAGTGAGTAATGTTTTGCTATATGAATTGTGCATATTATCTCATTGTAAATAACTTAAATGTTTCTAAATGATCACTTTATTGATAATACCTAATGTTTACTTCCTCAACCCTTTTAGGCAGCTACCGTCAGGATCACCCTAGCAGTAAAGGCTCATATGGTCAAGAGCCTCACCAAGGCTACTCTGGCCCTGAAGGCCGCAGCTCTGGAGGCTCTGACTCCCGAAGCAGGGGCCGGGGCATGTTTGACAGAGGTGGCATGAGCCGCGGTGGTAGGGGAGGCCGTGGAGGCATGGGGTAAGAGAAAACTATAATCTATGAGCTAACCCTGGTATATATATTTTTTTTTTTTGCAGTAGCCTGTATTGGCTTAAATGGTAACCTCTAATGCTGGTGTGTTATGATGCACAATGTAGCAATATACAATTTTTTTTTTTCATGGAAACTGCTAACAATGCCCTTTGTTTTGAGTTCAGTACCTCCTTCATAAGTTGGTGGTAGGCGATTGTCTTAAATCGGGTTATGCCTTGGTTTTACCATCACTTGTATTGTATCTTTAGAACTTGACTGGCCTGAATATATATCCCTACAAAAACTGGAACTACCACTATAAACCTTTGTACTTTCTAGAGTGCTCCTGAAAGATCTTTCAGAAATGGTGTTTGTTACCAAATTTGGGAGCCTGAGGTTACCTTTGTGTTCTGGTATTGCTGAACTTATTACGGTGTTCTAAATCTTTTTGGCCCCAGTGTGCTGTTTGGAAGACTCTTATCACAATGCATTGTAGATTTCTGGTCGTAACTGTTTTGTTTTTTACCTTTCAGAGCAGCACTATTAGGGCTTTCTAGGTTTTCAGGCCTATGACACTCACTGGGTAATGATTGGTTTGAGAATCACTCACATCAATGTATCACGTCCCTTTACACTGCAATAGTAGTTGTAAGAGGGGTTGTGTAAGTATGCATGTTCCTTTCATTTAAAGCTGCACAGAGCTTTGCAGTACTATTTCACTTCGATATCGAATTTAACTTTGTTCTTAAACAAAGGCTTGTTTATACTGCATTGTTTGTGCAGCTTTTTGCAGAAGTGAAGTTTTTCTTTTTTTTTGTGAAGCTGTTAAGCTTCAATATGCTGCCTCCATTACCAAGTCCCAGTTTTTTCCATGTGTGTATGGCCATAATTTTATCCTGGCACTTCTAATGTACCTGTTTTGTTAACCAGCTCTGGAAAATCAAGTCTTATTGTTCTCAAGCTTAAATATTTATTTATTTTAACAATTACACAGTGGTTGCGCATGGTAAAGGAAATACCAGACAAAAAATTTGGTACTTTTTTACCATTAGTCAAATTATAAAACGTTTGTAGCCATGTTTCCAAATGGCCTAGTTAATCTGATTTTCCAGAGCTATCGCAAGGTAGGTAGCACTTATTTTGACCCAATCAAATCCTATAAACTGTTTTTTTTATTGTCTGGTTATGTTTTTTCTATTATTGGTTGTACTTGAAATCCCTTATTTTAACATGCTTTTGTCAAATTTATATGCCACAGGTAACAAAGTGAGAGCGTTGTATACACTTCAGTTCTAAAAAAGTACCCACTCAGCCGGCAGCATAATGAAAAGTGGGACTCGGTGTCTAAATGGAGAGAAAATTTCTAAATTATCAGAGCAAATACTAGACCTATGTTTTGTAAACCTCTTAGTAAACACTAATGTATGGTCTAAGGTGTAAATATTTACACTCAATGCTTAAATTATGGTTTTAAGGGCAAGAATCCAAAATTACCAACTTAACTGTTAATGTTAGAGGAAAACGTATTGAAGGTGCAATGCTTACGTGGTGTGATGTGTGTAAGGTTATCACACTTCTAACTTTAGTATGGAAATTTTATGTTGGTTGTTTTAACACCAGTTTGTAGGTAGTAAAAATATTTGCATTTAGAGAGCCTTGGGTTGTCCACTCCCATACTTAACTAGTAATCCGTGTCATTACATGGAACTGTTGGGTTAGAGAAAATATTATTTGAGGGCATGGAAATGGTTTAGTTCTCTTCCCGTGCGAGGCATTCCTGCAGCATTGTTTACATTTTTTTTATTATTGGATGTCATGAAACGGGTTCTACTAAAAAATAATGGAAATCTTTTTACAGACTCAACTTAACAAAATAAAGACCAAACTATTACTGTGGTAGCTTCATATTTTAGATGAACAAAGCCATTTTATTGTAATCCGGGGGAATGGAAGCTGTTATTCCTTGTGAAACACATGCTTTGAGAAACTACAATGAAGGTGTAAACTGCCTATTTATGAGTATAAGTCAGTAACTTGAGAGTTTTTCAAAACTTTCAAACATATTAAGCATTGCACGCTTAATACAGTAACTGAAGTTTTAAAGGCTTTTTTTAAAAAATGTGTTCAAATGTTAAGGATAAGAGTTTAAAAAAACATACAAATTAAATACACCAAATGTAAATACTTGAAGATTAGTGCTACGATGAGACAGATGCTATGTATGGACATGTTAAGCCACTGCCGGCTTTGTACCCTTGAACCCCCTTCGAGGCCCAGAATGCTTTATGGCTCTTTAAAGGGAAAAGGCCTTCATTTCTTCACCTTTATTCTCCCAGCAGCGGTGGAGAGCGAGCTGGCTTCAGTAAGCCTGGTGGTAAGTTTTTGAGTATTACAAATGGATAGTGTAACACAGAACAATGCCCCCTCCCCTTTATAGCTAAATTTTGTTGTGTTTGGTCACTTTCAAAAAAAAAAAAAAAAAAAAGTTGTAAAATTTTCTGTGTGCAAAAGTTTAAGGGTCTGGCCGGCATTACTAGGGGTATACATGGTTCCACAAATGAAAGCCACCCAACTGATACAGTATGTAAATACAGAATGGGGAAGAGTTGTGTTTCTACACTGAAAATGATTACACGCTGTTTGGTGTAAAAGCTACACACACATGCCCTTGGCACACAAAGTAACATGGTTTTGGTTGTAACTGAAGTATATTTTAACCCACTCCTTAAGTTTGCCTATTTACTACGACCAAACTCATTTGTGGTAATAGGTTGTGGTAAATGTGCAGCATGCTTATCATTGGGGGTCTTGGTATCCCCATGACTTCAAAGGTATTAAAAGCACCAAACTGCCAGAGGTGGTTGTTACATCCCCCTTTCTGTGTGCCCTTAAATCCCTCACCTTTTCACAGTGGTATTTTGTAGTATTAAATGTGAATGTTTGTTGCATAGTGTGTTTTCTTAACTAATCTCTCCTTGTGCTTTCATCTGCCAGGACTTTTGGATGATGGCCCAGAACTTGATTTTGGTAGGTGCATATCCTATAAAACACTAATTTGCCTATCCCCAGAATGTTAACCTAATTTTTGTCTTGTCTACATGTGCATCTTGTGCAATACTATGGGAAATTTCTTTTTAATTTTGTTTTTCTTTATTATTTATTTTAGTTCCCCCCATGGAACCAGAAGAGGAACCAGAAAACAACACTATTTATTTACAGGGTCTGAATGATAATGTGACTGTAGATGACGTAGTAGACTTTTTCAAGCACTGTGGTGAGGTCAAGGTATGTGCCTTGAAATCTATATTGAGGTGTGTAGTATGCATGCTGTAAGCTCAGATGTCCTGTGGTTTCTAACTATTAATAATATAATATGTCTCTATTTATTTTTTATTCTTTTAACAGATCAACAAAAGAACTGGACTTCCTCTAGTAAATCTATTTACAGACAAGGAGACTGGTAAGCCAAAGGGTGATGGAACAGTTTCGTTCGAAGACCCACCTGCCGCCAAGACAGCTGTAGAGCTCTGTGATGGTTAGTATGTATTGCTGTTACACTTTAACATTAAAAGCATTAATGTTCTCTTTGTCTGAATTTGTCATTATTTTGCCTTGACACAGGGAAAGAATTTCAGGGGAACAAACTAAAGGTGTCTTTGGCCCGTAAGAAGTCCCTACTGGGTAGCATGAGGGGTGGACTCTTGCCACGTGATGGTCGAGGGCAGCCCCCTCTACTTAGAGGAGGTAAAATATTATATATGGTTTAATATAATCTATGGAATGTTTACCAAGTAATATGTTCTGATTTCCACAAAAAATACATTGCAATTTCTGGGTGTTTTGTGGCAATCTGATCGGCTCCTTTTACGAATCCCGTCATCCCGTCTTTTTACCCGAATCTTAGTGAAAATGTGAACATAGCATTATGTAACAGGCATCTTTTTCTCCAGGTCCCATGGGAAGAATGGGTGGCAGAGGCGGAGAACGTGGAGGTTTCATGCCAAGAGGTCCACGGGGACCACGTGGAAGCCCAGTTGGTGGTCCTAATGTGCAGCACAGAGCTGGAGACTGGCAGTGTCCAAATCCGTGAGTATAACTCTTTATAATTTGGAATTCTTTTTTTATACATAATTGTTTGATGAATGTATGTTTAATTTTTTTTCTTTCTCTTTACTTTTAGGGGATGTGGAAATCAGAATTTTGCGTGGAGAACAGAGTGTAACCAGTGTAAGGCTCCAAAACCTGAGGGCTTCATTCCTCCTCCGTTTCCACCCCCAGGTTTGCAGTATGAATGTTTAACCTTCGGATAGAAGACAAGCCATCTAATTATGGTCTTCATTTCCATTTTTGTGAAATATAATAAAACACTCTAGAATTGATGCAATATTTGGTGGCTTGGTTAAGAGCCCAAGGATACTTGGCCCATTAACTTTAAGGAAGGCTTGTCATTTTTAGTAGGTGAAGCTGGTGTTGAAGAGGTAACGGGAAGCCTAGTGTTATATTGTTATGTACATATTCTAAATGTGTCTACATTTAGAATTTTATTTTATTGTATCCTTCACAGGTAATGAACGTGGAAGAGGAGGCCCTGGTATGCGAGGAGGCAGAGGTCTGATGGACCGTGGTGGCCCTGGTATGTTTAGAGGAGGTCGTGGAGGAGACAGGGGTTTCAGAGGACGTGGCATGGACAGAGGTTTTGGTGGCGGAAGGAGAGGTGGACCACCTGGTCCCCCAGGACCCCTTTTGGAACCAATGGGAGGAAGAGGAGGAGGTGGTAGACGTGGTGGACCTGGCAAGATGGAGAAGTAAGCTTAAATGCTTTTCAGTATACGAAGCTCAAAGCGTTGTTACTGTTTCATAAACCTCTAACTTTAATTTTCCTTTTTTTNCCCTCCCTTCAATTAGGAGTGATCATCGTCAGGAGCGCAGGGAGAGACCTTACTAGCAGTTGGAGGCCTTCCTTTACTACCAGATTTATTTTTTAAGCAAGAAATGTTTTAAATTTATAATTCCATATTTATAATGCTAGCATGGAGTGCCCTCCATTGTTACATTATGACTATTCTTTGTCAGTAACATTAGTATTCACAATTTGTGGAGATATTAACGGTAGTTCCAATGTTTTGTTTTGTTTTGTTTTGTTTTTTTTTT
>JABWIB010001771.1:3673-14735 GCA_016617825.1 Platyplectrum ornatum | reverse complement strand
TAAATCAATTAGTTAGGACCACAAATTGGAATTGCTTCATCTCATAAAATCCAATCATACACAAAATAAATGGAAATGGATTAATATAGTATAAGTTTGTATGCTATATGTATATTGTATTAAAGAGTAATAATACATCCTTGGGAATTCAGATAGACATAGGAGAATCTCTTGCCATGTGATTTCTTTGACTTCTGTTTTCTCCCTGCAGGTCCGTGAGATATTAGGCTGCTGCCGCTGTCCATCTCAGTTTCCAATGATAAAAGTGTCGGAGGGAAAATATCAAGTTGGGGATAGTAATACACTCATATTTGTGCGGGTAAGGATATACATATAAACGCATATAAGTGCTATGGGCACTCCCCAACCGCATGAAATAGGGAGCTCTCAACCCTAACCATCACCTCTCTGCTGCCTATCCCTAACCACCTCCTCCCTGAAGCCTAACCGTATCCTTCCCCACCCGCTAACCCAAATCTTTCCCTTCTAACCTTGTTGAAAATCGAATGGGTGCCTTGATGAAATAATTACCTGTTAGAGATATTCATAGTTAAACAAATGTCAGTACTGTATCAGTGTCAAAATAGTGGCCTAAATCTACTAAGCNGGGAGATTGAAAAGTGGGNATATTGCCCATAGCAACCNATCAGATTCTAGTTCTCATTCTTCAGTATGTAAAATGAAACTGAGAGCTTTAATCTAATTGGTTGCTATGGACAACATCCCTTAGTGGAAGGGATAAAGATTCCAAGGTAGGAGAGTGCATCAGATTGCCACAGGTAATGTAATTGACGCAAGGGGAAGANCTTCCGTTTTGGAGGAATTGAGCCTATAGTAAGAAGCCAGAGCGTATTCATCCAAAAGGAGTGCAGGTGAGGAGGGTAGAGAGAGGGTCGGAAATGAAAAGGACGTCATCAGCGAAGAGACAAATCTTATGCACAGAGCTCCCAATAGAAAATTGTGGGAAAGAAGGACGAGCGATTTTGGTGTGGGCCTNCCGTGCGCGCAGTTTACAGGCTAGAATCCTACTGTAATAACTGTTTTTATATTGTCATCCTAACCTGAGCCTGAAAGGAAAAGCTCAGTATACTTTTATATGACCCCCCTCGTGTTCTCCATTTCTTTCCTTTCTGTTCACTGTCTGTTATTTGGTGCCATTATTCTCNATGCCATTTGTTAGACAAGATGCTGTCTGCCGGATAAAGTGTTACTGCAGCCTGTACAGGCACTTTGTCTCGTTCTCTGTTGTGTTACTGGTGAGATGTTCCCTTTGCCCTTGTCTGTTGCTTTAACCGTTTATGAAATATTTTGCCAATAGGAAAGCACAGCATGTTCTGCTTTACATGTATCAGAAATGCTTCAAGCAAATAGCTTAGAATTTCTTGAAACTCCCTTTTCTAGAAATACACCCTGGAGCAGGAGATACAAGTCAGTTCTGTTACACAAATAGAAACAATTTACATTTTCATGTTGTTCATTTCCAAAAGTTGAGGTTTCATGTAAAAAAAAAACAAAAAAAACGACAGGGCCAGATCCTGATTCCCGCAACTTGATGTTCGGTGGACTGAGGGGGAAGGGGAATCCGCATCCAGAACCCTACCTTAAATTTTATGCAAACTTTTATTTTCTTAACAGTTAGAAGTGCTCCCTCCCTCCCTGACCCAAATCAGACATAAGGTCCAATTCCGTTGTNACATGGAAACGAGAGGAGTTCCTAATGTATCCCCAGGAACTTCCTACTTGATCCGTAGGCTCCCGTGGTTGGAATTTGTGTCTGGAGACATTGGTGGCAAGGCAGCGATCACTTCCGTAGATGACCTGATTCCTCTCCCCCTATGTTATGAAATCCCGGATAGTGGGGATTAGACCCCTTTTACCCTTTTTTACCCTCGTGACTCTGTTATTCCATGAGGTGTTCTCCTCTGTGCCTGTTACTGCGCTCATGTCTGTTTCCCTCCCCCTAGACCCATCCTCCCCCACCCACCACGCACACTTGCCATACACACCGCCACTGCTGACTGCTACGTAAATTGCATTGTTTATGCAATAACTTGCCTATATCTCAGTTCTACCTCAAGAAAATATTGAAGGTAGTAAACTTCTCATATATTGTGGTAGCCAGGAGGTGTTCATGGTGTTCACCCCTCCCTGGGGTTAACACACTCAGTCTCGTTCTACTTTCAAGAGAGAGGGTGATTTAGTAAATGCGAAACTCAAGTTATAACCTAAATAATTTAAGAGCGTTGTCGAGTTACCTCATTCTTTGTGAATGCCTTTTGTCTCCGATGTCATGCATTAGTAATGTGTGTTTTAACTCTTCAAAGGTTAAACAGTGTTTGGTCTCCACACAAGTTTCACATCAGATATTCAGTCTTTTCCCATAGAAATGTAACATTTGTAAACACTGGCACATAGAGACTGCTCGTCATGCGCTCACTCCTGCCCCGTGTCTGCCCCAGTTTTTCAGGGTAATTGGCACCTGATTGTTGTGTCTTCCATGTCCTGCAGGTTCTTCGCAATCATGTTATGGTGCGTGTTGGAGGAGGCTGGGACACGTTAGAGCATTATTTGGACAAGCATGATCCCTGCAGGTGTCATTTTGTATGTAAGTATTCCAGTAATGTGATAGTCTTATACAATAAATAATAGAATACAGGACTGGAATGCAGCATTAAGCAGTTCAAGTGTTCCATAACCTGAATGCTGGAATGGCTTAGTTACATGTCATACGCAGAGACGTTTTCCGCATCTTCCTTGCCTAATGTCAGCCCTGGAATTTTCTTCTATTATGGTGTCAATACTATTCTTTAGGATGATTGAGAGTTGTCCTGTGTAGCCTGAGGTTTCTGTTCTTTGTGGCAGGAGTAGAATCTGATATGGCTTTCAGCTCAGGTTTAAGGTTTAGAGTGCTGTACTGTAAGGATTTACTATTTATGTTGGGATGCATGTCTTCGGAGTTACTGATTGCATACCACAGACATGCTTCTTATTGTTACACATATGACTATGTCTTATCGTTTTGGTGCATTTAGTTGCTGTCATAGGGCTGAATGTGTTTATAGGTGTATGCAATAATGTTATTGCTCCATGCATGCTAATTATTTCTTCTGTTTAATTTCATTTAAGATTGTTATTGTGGAAGAAAACAAGGTTGATCATTTCCCTTCACATAGTGGTCTCGTTGGACCTGAGTATGCAGGCCCATATACAATAAATATATGTGCAGGAACCAGCTTTCTGTAAAGTGGGCTATTTGCTTACAGGGGGAGAGTGCATACACTAAGTATGTAAATAGTACAGTATAGCCTTTATGTACTATCCAGACCACCCGCTGCCTCCCCTCATACATACTGCGGCACACCGCTCGTGTACTAAAGCAGTAACAGCATTCAGTTCACCAAATGCTTGAATTGCTTAAGCCTGGATCCCAGTCTGTGTAACCAGCAGCTCATTTCAGACCACACATTTGTAATCACTTGTTGTGTCTGCTTCATAACATGTATTGTATTGCATAAACTTCATCAATGTTCATTAGTTGCTACCCCTTTTCCACAGCCCATCGTGCTCAGACATCACGTCCCATAACCTTTTCCCCACAGCGAGGGTCCATCTTAGCACCTGCTCGTCCATTAAGTCCATCTAGAGGACGTTATTCGGAGGGATTTCCCCGAACCATTCCAAACCCTGAGCCTAACACTCCACAACGGACCTCTGTGGCTACAGCATCTTCACGGAACAGTACCTCTAAGGGTTCGGCATCACAGAGGGAGCGCCCGGGGGTGCAGGCCATTAATTCCTTCAGGTATGAACTTTTGTAACAATAACTTTCTGGACTATTTTATAATAGTGTGCATTTTATTTATCTGCCTATCCATCACCAGCTTCAAGACAATACACAAGCCAGAATACGTTATTGATCTTTTTTTAAACATAAATTATTTATGTGTAATTGAGCTGCAATATATAAATATATGGAAACGATTCTCCGCAAACGGTAGGTCCCAGGGGCATGCCGCATGCCTGTCAGTAATACTGGAAAACATGCCCCGCACTTGGGGTGGATTTATTCAGCTCTGGGAGACTTTGCTAGAGAATCCCATTGACTGGTCAAGGTCCAGAGCTGTTATTAGCAGCAGCAGCAGACGTGGAGGAAGGGCTTCANGTGACAGATTGTGTCTCATTCAATACCTGTCACAATAACCAATGACTCTGTGGCTCCACATCAAGCACTGTTAATTATTCCAATCAATGGCCATTAAATACTGTCCATACNTGTAATGCCTAGATAACTGTAAGCCATATTTAAGATGTGCCACTCTGTTGTATGTAACCTGACCTACTGTACTGAATACACTTTCAGAACGGACTNAAGTTGCTGTGTAAGAGGCTTATGCTGAACTATTGCGTTCGCATTTAAACTTCTTGAATGTGGAGGAACGCAGCTTATGCATTGTTCTGTATGTTAGATAAAAAAAATGATANTATTTATTTTGAAGCTGATCATTTTTTACTTTTTATAAAATTTGTACCACGTTCACCATGTTAACCACACAAAACATGACCTCTATTCATATGTGACTACGCTGCACTTTTTGTATGGATAACTGAGAGAAAGGAACATAGCTGGTAATGTAGCTGTACTGTGTCTATATGCAACCTGTCATGCTTTGAGGTTTCAGAACTAGTTGCATTCACACCTGGTCGTAAATTTACTAAGCGGCGAGATTGCAGTGAGATTGGAAAGTGGGGATGTTGCCCATAGCAACCAATCAGATTTGAGTTCACATTCATCGGCATGTAAAATCCGATTGGTTGCTATGGGCAACATCCCCCACTTTCCAATCTCACTGCAATCTCGCCGCTTAGTAAATATACCCCCTGGACCATACTAAAGCATTGAATATGTTTCAGGAAGTTTCTAAAATGCAGGATGTGTTCCTTATTACATTTGAGTCAAGCCCATTATCTTCTTACTATTATGTATTAATGGGGAACAAGTATAATCTGCATCATCNTCACTTATTTATATAGCACCACTAAGTCTCCAGCACAATACAGAGGGACTGATGTGAGTAATACAATTATTCTGTCCTATTGGAGCTTACATACTAAATTCCCTAACATACACAGACAGGCTAGGGTTCATTTTCAGGAAGGCAATCCACACAGACACAGGAGGACATACATACCCNGTTCACATTGCCAAAGAACGGCGTCATTTTCAGCGAATGTGAACATTGCCAAAAGAAAACGGCGCCTTAGGATCGGCGGCTTCCAAAGCCGCCGAAAAAGAAGGCTTTTCGGCGGCTCGCCGCCGTTCTTAAACCACAGCTCCAGCGCGTATACGGGGAGGCGATTGGACTAAAAAGACGTGATCATTACAATCACAATCTTTTTAGGTCCCCTCCCCTTCTCACAGGACGCCGGCTTCACTGTGAAGCCAGCGTTTCCTGGAGGATTTTTAGCTGGAAGCCGCCGATCTCAGCGGCTTCCAGCGATGGCTCTGCCTGCGGCTTTTTGGCCTGCAGGCAATCTGAACGCGGCAACAGACTCCCCAGAAATGCTCACCACTTCAACTAGTCGATCTGTATGAATATAGGTAGCAAATAAAATATGCATACACAAGTGACCTCAAAATGATTATTAAAATGAACAATAAAATGGTATATTACCAACCAATATAAGTTATATTACCAACAGTTAAATACTGGAATAAATACTTGATAAAATGATAAACTAATAGCAAAAATAACTGAATTTATTTATTTTCACCAAATTGTTTTGTAATTTTTATTTGTGTGTTTTTATATATGGGTTTTTCTTGTTTTAAGGAAGTTAGAAAGTCAATGACTAAACTGGAATGAACCTAGGTTTACAGACACCAAGCANTAAACACTAAAATGTTCAGGCATTACTAATTGCTACAGTCACAGACATGTCTGATGCTGTTTGCGTTATGGGAAGAATAAGGTTATGGGAAGAAATGAAGCATTACATTAATATAAACTGATACAAGGAAACAGACTGTGCTTGTATTCAAGGTTGTTGGATTTTAATTACATTAGGAGTTCTGTTTTATTGATTCTCTGAAGTGCTCCATATATTCAGCTTCTGTACAGGCTCTTGTCTGTAGTCTTGGTTGAATTTATGTTTGTGTCCTGTTAGTCTTACGGAAAGTCAGCTGCCTATGCTGTAAAACCCACTGACAGCNTAAAGAATGAAAGCATTGGCAACGTAGAACATAATCCAACACCTCCTGACCAAGCTTATCATTACTTCATTTATTATTTNAAAACATTTTTTGTAACCATAATATATACATCTCATACAAAGTATAAAAATATTACTTTTATTTGACTTCTCTAATTTTTCTATAGTATATAATACACCACTGCTGTGTTATATGAATTAACTATATACCATAAAACTATCTGATTGTATTTCCTCTGTTTCGCTGCACACCAGTACTGGCGTCTAAGTGAGCTCCCCCCCGGCCTGGCCAGGCGTCATAACGTCACATGGGGACGGGGGTGGCGCCCCACCAATTTTAATTAAGTCCAGAGCCCGCTATTTCTGATGGTAGCCCTAGGTGTAAGGGGAGGATATGCACACAGTATACCTGATATATGTGAACTCCGCAGATTACCGTGCCCCTCAGACACCCTCTGACAGAGGGCGTAGCATGAGATCATAAGTAGATATTCCCTCTCAAGGCATACCTATCCAGACTTCCGAACTTCCACCATATGCACTGTGCACTTGAGTTTAGAAAGGTAGGCCCTGGTTGTCAGAAGCCAGTGTGTGCCAGTGGCTAAGTTGTAATGACACAAATGCCAGCTTAGTGTAGTTGAAGAAGTAGTAATCTCCTGTTTTTGTTTTTTGTATTTATTTGTTTTGTTTTGTTCTGGAAATAAAAGATATAGGCTTGCAGAACCAGGATACTTTTTAGGTATGGTTTATATTGTCAGAATTGTTTCCTAAAAAGAACCTTTATTTGGGTTCAGTTCCTTGAAGATGTGAAATTGTCCCACTCCGTCTACTTTATTAATGTGTTTTTACTTTGCAATGTTCTATCAATAGTTTACTATATCACTCGCATATCAATAGTTTACTATGCCACTTGCTGAGCATTAGCGCTGGATTCACATTTCACCAGTGTGCATGCACATGGGGCCAAAATTCTGGGAGATCTGGGAGAAGGCAGGTGCAGGTTGAGAGGAGGTGGTATGTACATAGTACAGCAATGGTTTGGTCAAGCCCTTACACACTGCATACATTTGCACCGTTCTCAGGATGATGCAGAAATGTTAGTAGGTACAGGGTTGGCCAATGTGCCAGTGGTCTAGATGGGGTCATTTATTATGTTTTAAGCCTTTTATATTGCATAAATACAGGTTTATATGAATGTTAAAACTTGTCTATCTTGGTAGTTACCTGAAATATTCCTTCTTTTACATATTTTCATTGCCTTTTATTTGTTCTTTATTCTGTAGCTAATCTTTCTCTTCTTCATATCTTACTCATTCTTTCTCTCTCAGGCCTCCTCGCTTACGGCGTTATTCTGGTGACAGTGACTCTTCTGCCTCCTCTGTTCAGAGTGCACCAGCTGGCAAGAAAACAACCGAAATACTGAGACCTGGACTCCGCACTTCTATAGCACGCAGTCAGTCCCAGGATCGAGGACCCCTCCCTCGACGATCACAGGCACCTCAACCTACTGTCGCTGATCGTGGAAGGGTTCACGGTACAGCCTCTACTAGTGGTCCGGCTCGACGGGCCCGGAGTCAAGGTCCTCCAACGAACAAAAAAACTGTTTTACTCATTTCACGAGACAAAGATGGACAGCATTCATTGAACAGTCCTATAACCTCAAAGCCTCCGAACACTCGCACCCAAACAGAGCCCCCGAAAACTCATGCTCGAAAACAGCTGACATATGCACCTGTTCCCCTGGATGTCCGCCAGGAACAACAGATTTATCGTAGTCTTGAAAAGGAGTTCTTGGAAAATTCACGACTTTTGGGAGCATCTGAGAATGTTGGGGGTGCACAAGGAGCTGCTATTTTACTAAGTCCACCTTCCTGCGAGGCAGCACCTATAGATTCAGCATACTGCTCCTCAAGCTCATCTTCTTCTTCCCTCAACTTCTACATTACAGGAGGGGCAAGGGAACAAATTGCAGATGGCAACAATGTTACGCTTCCTGCATCTACTTGGAGAAGACTCCCAGCNCTGTCCAGCTCTTCAGATGATAGTTCTTGCCCACCTGCTTCTGAGGACCTGCAGGAGGATGTTGAAGCTGATGATCCCTCAGCAACTGCTGAAGTTGAAACCAATTCTAGCGGAGTTGTTTTAAGACCCAAAAAAAACACAAAACGCCCAGACAGAGTTCCCTCCATCTACAAACTCAAACTGCGACCAAAGATCCGGCCTAGAGCTGATACCCAACCTGATAAGTCACCTTCTCGTATCCCTACACCACTGAACTATAGAAATGCAGGCTCTCCACCTAAAACCACACCTAACCGTCGCTCCTGGAGAGCTCTGCAAGCCGTTTTGTTCTCTGACTCGAGTGCACAAGCAGAACATCCTTGTGGATGAGTAGGCATTGTCTACCAATTATCATTGTAAGGCCTGCAGTTTGCCAGTGACTGATATTGGTTAAGCTTTGCTTTAGTAAGAAATGANTTTTGATGGGACTTTTCCTGAAAATAAGCATGACTCAAGTGCAACACTAACGTCCACATGAATAAGTTGGATAACACTCGTACATCTTTATTATGTAACATTGCAGCATGTGCATATTATATAGCTGCTATTGTNAAGCAATACACTGCATTTTCAGGTCAGATCAAGTATATAGAGGCAGATGTTCCAAATTTAGCCTATAAATGGTTTGTGTGATCATCGGTGCCCGCAAAAAAAGCCATATTCTGTAAAGGAGGTGTAGAGATTTTGAGCTGTTTNGTTATTTATATGCTCAGGTTGACTGGAATGAAAGAAATGTTTTTCTCTTTAATTCCCCAAATTTTATTTGGTACAATAATATGGTCCAAATCTATAGTCATTNGTTGTATATACCTCACCTATTAAGAACTAGTCTCCTAGAGAGTGTACCAGTGACCCTCCATAATCATACTGGAGCCTGGTCCCAATGTTATTTGTGTGCTTCTAGGAAGTATATGATAATAAGTAGAATTTGGTTGGTTGCTGGTAAATGCAGTCTTGAATATTCTGACTTTTTGCTGTAAAAAGATGAAATTCTCAGGACAAAAGGGTTGACATAGCAGGGACATCGTATCAAGGTATTCAGAAGTGAAAGGCTAATTAGAAGAAATGTAGTTAATACTGTGTCATTTATTAATTCTAGNTTCCCTTAAAAGAATGTCTTTTACTAAGACACTACACAACATTTGCTTAGTCTGCTGAGTCTGTGTAAGAGTCCATCGTTCCTCTACCAGGTTTTAATGCCTAATTTAAAGTAATGGGAGTACAACATTGGATCCTGATGGATAACACAGAACAGTAGGTAGTTGACATTTAGTTTTTACTATAATTATTTTTATTCCATCTACATTTTTATGAGTTTTATGAGNAACAAAATCATTTTAAATATATTATGCAGAAGGACAATATATTAAAGCAGTAAGTTAATGAATGTAGGATGTAGGTAAGCTTTGTCTTNTATCATTTACTGTGGTACAAGTCAGCTGTCAGGACTCGCTTATANACTTATATAATGAGGCTATCTGCTGAAAAATAGATGGGGAGATTTTTTGAAGCACTTTTAACAATTACAGGGAGAATGTATGTGGAGCAATAGACTGTGTCCTATAGGGAGCATTAGGAAGATGTAAAGAGGATTGCAGAGAGGGGTTTGAAAGGACAGTGTAATGATGAATGCTGTGTGGTGGGAGAAGGCTTTATTGGAAGTTATTTTAAGTTGTGTTAATGTAAGTGATTTATTTACAGGTGTATTAGCAGATTTCTCAGTACTAGTATAACCAATAATGCTTTGGNTGTACAGGAGGTTGAGTTGAAGCATATAAGTAAAATACTATCACACTATTCACAAACCACAGGTTATACTCCAATAAATCCTGTTGGATGTCTTTGGGGACTACATGTGTTGTTCAGTAGAAAGCAATGGTACCTATTCTGTAAGCATTAAATCTGTCAGGACATATCCAAGTCTTCCTTTTATAGATAGTTTATTTTGAAATCTTGCCTGTGTAAAAAAGAAAATAGTTTTATAGAGTTAGTGCTACGTTTAACACAAAATAACCAAGTCCTTGGCCCTCATCCACTAAGCGGGGAGATTGCAGGGNAATTGCAGTGGGGATCAGATTTGAGCTCAGTTTCAGTTTACATACTGTGTAAGAATGTGAGCTTGAATGTGATTGGTTGCTATGGGCAACATCCTCACTTTGCAATCTCCCTGCTTAGTGAATTTAGGCCCTTGTGTTTCCTGGGTAGTTTATGTAGTATTCACTGTACACTTTCAGCAGAGAGGAACTCCTAAGTCTAACCATGATCTGCGCTGATCATTCTCTGGTCCTGCTGCTGAAATAGAAATTCAGGTTTAGGAGTGAATGTTATCACAACAATGTTTGTAAGGAGACACATGAGTATGAGAAGTGAAAACTGAGTGATTGGTGATGATAGGGAGAGCAATGATATTACTGTGGCAATCAGGTGAGTTATATGGTCTCACAATGTCTGTATCGGTGAATGGCTGTTAAGACATATGTTAAATGGAAATGTCAGAATCTAATGTCTACTGTATTGTATTATTTCTTGCTGCTGATTAAATGGACATTTCAATGTTTTCTTTTCTTCTCTGTGGAAAGTCACTTTCTGGACACCATTGTCTAATATTCTATACATCCATTTAGTAGGATAAACCAGTATTCATATGTTTCTCTGTATAAATTTATAGGCTGCTGCCATAACTGTTTNAGCTCACAAAGTATCTCCATAGCTACATGGACACGTCATACAGATTGGAACTGATTATGGTTGTTACAAAATATGTCTACAGCTTTCATTAATTATAGATATA
>JABWIB010001770.1:53154-65164 GCA_016617825.1 Platyplectrum ornatum | reverse complement strand
AGGGGGGCCCTGTTGAAAGGTTTGCTATGGGGCCCAGCCTTTTGTAGTTACGCCCCTGCTTAAAACCATCATCAGACCTCCAATGCCACTGCGGTCAGAGTTTCTACTGTGCTTTTCACATCCCTTTCAGTTGAAGTTCTTGTTTGTCTCATATGCATATGTAAAGGTATACAGAGATATGCTTTGCTATGTAAAACTGTATCTTTAACTGCACACCTTTTTCACACATAAACCAAATAAACAAATGTGGGTTTAATAATTAAACCATAGACCTCATGTAGACGGATGTTTTGCTATCAAAAGACAATTTGACTTTGTAGTTACAAAAGTTTGTAATTCACAGAAAATGATCATCAAGTAAAAGTTTAAGTTATATCTCTCAGGATCAATTGTTAATTAGAACTAACATACGCAACTTCAAAAGCTGAGGTTTTTCTCTGTGGAATCACCAGAATTAGGAATCAATATTTGAGCGTATATAAATGCTTGTATTCCAACAGTACATTTTAACTGCACTTTTTGTGTCTGGGCAGAGCCGTTGGAGATGTTATTTCAGATGTTATGGATAAGATATGAATGTCAACAGATGTTAAAATGCTATGTGAGTCATGCAGTATGTAACTGAGGTGAGCTTTTCATTACATACAAAATAGGTATAATATGACACATTATGTTCCCTTGCCTTTTTGCAAAAAAACAAATGGTATTTCAGATTGCAAAATGCCAAATGTTCGAGTTGATGCTTTGCCAAGTTTCCATTGTTGGCTAACATAATCCTTAGTTCCAGAGCGTCCAGGCACTTAGCTCTAATATCGAGTTCACCGTTCATGTCCACTTCACGTAAACACCAGGTGTTTCATGACATTTGAGACTGAATTGTTAAGTGTACTATTATTATGAACATCATTGAAATCAAATATATCTAAACACTTCATTTTGCTGTTAGCAATGGTTCTTAAATGTTGTTAATTCATGTTATAGGGACATCTGTTGAAAGCTCTCTAGTGGCCTTGTGCGTGGCATTTTATGTTTTATTTTCTCTTGATAAATTTGGTATAAAGATGCAAAATGCTTCTATTTTTTACGTCATTGGATTATTATATTAGATTTCATATCCCGAGCTTAGCAATAATCAACATTTTAGTTTGCTTATTTTAATTATTTCTATCATTAAACATTAATAAAATTGATTATCCCAAATGTTGTTACATAATCTGTAAAACTTTGTTGTCAGTGTATGTGGTAGAGTTTTTCCCCATAAATATGTAACCATAAGGAAGAGGAAGTTCTTGGGTTATTATTCATTTTGAAATGATTATTTAAGTTGGTTCATTTGATATATATACATATAAATTGAGGTCATTGCTGTATGGTAGATGTGGTTTGCAAGATAAATGTCCTGATTTTAACAAGGTCGATCCTGGCAACCATTTCAGGATTACATAGGTATCCGAAAGCAGATGTCCCCTTCTCAAATCCATCCCATCCCCGCAGCCTTATCACTACTAAAGGGAATTACTAAATAGATCTAATAATATGCATTTAAATAATAATTGTCTATAATTGTCAGTACCATGTTTGACATGGTTTGTATCCCTAAAACATAAATATTTCAATAAATAACCAATAACCAGATTGTTAGTGGGAATTATGTTTACTTGAGACATGGGCCTAAATGTATTAAACAGGGAGATTGAAAAGTGGGGGTGTTGCCCATAACATCCAATCAGATTCGAGCTCACATTCTCCAGTATCTGGAGTATATTGAATCTGATTTGTTGCTATGGGCAACATCTCCACTTTACAATGTCCCTGCTTAGTAAATTTATGCCACAGAGTTTCAATAGCAATAGATATATTCAATAGATAGATCAGTAGTAGATATTGGAGCATGTGGTACAGAGAATATATTTTTCATATTCCAGTTCTCTTATTTAATAGATATCCTTAGAAAGTTGCTATTATAATGAAAATAATAATTTTAAATGATTATTTTTTTTTTTTCTTTTTACACAGATAATATACAAGAATAACATCACCTCAGTCATCCTTATGGGGTTTCCAAACCTTCATTCCTTTAAAATTCCTTTGTTCTTGCTTTTGGTTATTATCTACTCAGTTACAATTTCTGGAAATCTCCTTATTATGGTTTTATTTGTATTGAGCAAAAATCTCCAGTCTCCCATGTATTTCTTCATTGCACAGCTATCATTGTTTGATATATTACTGACTACAGATATAGTCCCTAACCTGCTTCACATCATATTGTATGAAGGATACTCAATGTCCCTTATTGGATGCATAGTGCAGTTTAATTTCTTTGCAACATCAGAGTCCTCCGAGTGTCTTCTACTGTCTGTGATGTCCTATGACCGCTATCTTGCCATCTGTAAGCCATTGCACTATAGTTGTATAATAAACCATAGATTCTGTGTAAAATCTATTACTGTGATTTGGGTTATAAGTTTTATAATGATGGTTATCGATCTACATTCTATGTGTAATTTGTATTTTTGTGGCCCTAATGTTATTGACCATTTCTACTGCGATTTTGAACCCATATTGCAGCTTTCTTGTTCCGATACTTCCATCGTTCATATTCAAACTCTTGTAATGATTGTTGTGGCCATCATCGGTCCCTTTCTAATAATTGTGGCATCATATGTTTATATTGTCTTTACTATTATAAATATACCGTCCTATACCGGAAGAAGGAAAGCCTTCTCCACCTGCAGTTCTCATCTTACTGTGGTGTCTATATATTATGGGACATTAATCATTGTTTATGTGTTTCCAACAAAACAGCTATGGATTGTAAGCAAAGTGTTGTCTCTCTTTTACACTGTGATAACCCCGCTGCTTAATCCAATCATTTATACTTTACGAAATAAGGATTTTAAAGAAGCATTTGATAAGATACAAAAAAATGTTTTGCTGCTACATTAGTAGAGAAATAGGAGGCACTGAAGAGGATGTAGCAGAGCCGAAGATAACAACTGCCTAAGGCCTGTGGCGGGCCAGCAACCAGATGCATCAAACTAAATATATACTGACTGAGCTGTTGTCTTATAAAGGTTAAAAGGAAATTATAAGCATACTACAGGCTCTGGGTGTTTCATAGAGATTCTGTGAAATATACATTTCCCAGTAGAGTATTCTGCATGTTGTAATCAATTATGCAAATGTGATGTTACAAACATATAATAAACATTTCCTGTATCTAAGTTGTCAAGCGTGGAACAGGTTTTACATTTTTTTTAAATTCAGCTGTTGTCGTGGAATATCGGCACCAACAAACGGGGTGATTTTCCCTAGGGAAAATTGCCCCGTCTGTGGGCCATCCATGAGAACGATATCGTTCTCATGGTGACCAGTAAAACAAATTTAAAAAGACCTGTGGAAAAAAAATTAAAGAAATTAAACATATTCACATTCCTGGGGTCTTCACCGGGCACTGAAGCTGTGCCGGCACCTTCTTGCATAGGTCTTGCATCCGTATGGAGAGACGCTGTATATGCGTGGTGCCGAAAATTTGATTGATCAACGATATCACTTGTTTAGGTTTTTTAGTGTTTTATCACCATTTTTTTTTATATGCCATCCACGGGCCGATTTTTACCCTAAATCCACGAAGAACATGTCTATATTATGTAGTTCCTAGTTCTACTTAGCAGTATGTGTAATGGACTTTTTTCAATCATATTGCGCAATCTCTTATGCAACTGTATTTTTCACTGATTAACTTAACTTAGTTTAGAGTTGAATTAGAGCTTACACCAGTGATCAAAGTGGAAATTTAGAAGTGGGGGGTATGGACATTAAGAAGTGACGGTATAAAAAAACTAAATATAATTAAAGTCAATGGAGATTTGTAGTATTTCAATTACATAAGTGTAAGAAGTGCCGGTATGGCATACCCTCGTATACCCCCCCCACACACACACTTCTAGCCCTGGTTTACAAACAATTATCAATGTATATTTTGAAGCCTTTTTTACAATGGTGACGGTATGAAAGTTAGTATGGCAAATAACTCAGCCCTTACTGCAGATTAGCATATATAGTAACATCTACCTAACACATAAGTTACTAGTGATGTCATTTACGTAGAAAACTAGTATAAATTATGTCCTGTATGTATTTTTTCATCACACATCAAGTGTCTGTTCTGGACATTCTGATGAGTTTTTTATTCCATAATATATTTATTAAGGCACTAAAAGAATGTATTGAGCAGTAGATGACAGAGAAAGAACAGTAATGCTCAATAAAGACTTGGGGGTGAATTTACTAAGCAGAGAGATTGCAGTGAGATTGGAAAGTGGGGATGTTGCCATAGTAGCCAATCAGATTTAAGCTCTCAGTTTCATTTTACACACTGGAGAATCTGTAAGGTTGCTATGGGCAACATCTCCACTTTTCAATCTCACTACAATATATGCCATGGAATGTGGCCATACAAGTACATAGATAGGCAATCATAGGTTGGGTAATAAAGAAATGGGCTCAGTATTTGACCTAGGTTGAGTTTTGATAAAACTCTTTATTGGATATAGTCTCTAATCAGTCCTTGCTAAAAAGGAAGAGAAAATGAAAGATGGCTGCCTCCAGGGCTGGTGACATGTCAGAGATCCAAATTTGAAGGATAGCCTTTTTCCCCACAGCAGCTCGTTATTGGCCTGTAAAATGCCCCAAACCAGCCCATTTAGGTGGGGGAATAACTGTGTACCTAACAAACGAGGCAAGAGCAGTCTCCACAGACATTTTCCCTAACTTGATTCATATATGGTTATCTGTATGCCACTATGTCAACTCTATAATAAAATAAAAAAAAAAAAAATATTTTGGGGTATATTTACTAAGCAGTGAGATTCCAGTGAAATTGGAAAGTGTGGATGTTGCCCATAGCAACCAATCAGATTCAAGCTCTCAGTTTCATTTAACACACTAGAGAATGCGAACTCGAATCTGATCCCCACTTTTAATCTCACTGCAATTTTCGCTTAGTAAATATACCCCCTTTGTGTGCAATCTACAGCTTGGTCATGGCTTAGTTTCATGATAATTATAATACATGAGATCAATATCTGCAATTGTGAATTTTGTGAACCCATTATGATTTATTTTGTGATTTCATATCCACCATTACAAACATTTTGACTGCCTCGGGGAGACAGCAAGCCTTGGCCACCTGCAGCTCCCATTTGACACTGGTGTCTATATTTTTTGGAACACCAATATACATATTCCCTGCAAAAGGGCAATTGTTGTCAGTCTGCATTATACATGCTTTACAAAGTGGTGATACTGGGACACCAATGGTGGTATGGGGTGCCCTGGATTGTGACCCTGGGAAGGCCTAATGAAGTTACCCCACTATGACCCCATCCCCATGTTAAGTCGAAATTTTTTTTAACCTGACACTTTTTCCAGCATTTACAAAAACTGTTTTCTGTCGGCTTCTATTGTCCTTGAGTGCTAATAAACAAAATCTATACAACATTTCTGTTCTTTGATCTTGATAGGGATTGTCAATGTGTTTAAATCTCCATCGTTTAATGCTGTGCTGTATTCCATAATATACTTAGGATAAGTAAAATAGCAAACCAAATCCAGACCTCAGCAAAACAGTTGTTAATTATAGGCTGCATTAGTCCTTATGTGAGTTTCTTACTTATCTATTTTAAATTAGGACACTGCTGCAATGTTAAGCTGAGCATCAGTCCTTTCCCTTCACTTGCACAGAATGTTAAAATTGCACAGTATTCCATTCCTGGGAATCCACTACCATACCTCCCAACTGTCCCGATTTCAGTGGGACAGTTCCACTTTTGGATGTCTGTCTCACTGTCTCAATGAGGCTTGGGGAGTCAGGGTGTCTATATTTGTCCCATCTTTGGTCCCAACCTGTTAAGAGGTATGCACTACTAATGCATGTTTTTCAGATGATTATCAGTACATGACAGGGCCGCCGTCACGATTGGCCGGGCCCGGGACACACGAAGTGCCGGGCGGCCGGGCCCCCCCACATAGCCCAGGACGTCGTGACGTCACGACGTCACTGCGGGAGGTGGAGGGATGGCCGGGCCTGGGACAGTAGGCCCGACTGTCCCCCCCCTGATGGCGGCCCTGGTACATGATAAATGAGCGATTGAAATTGTATTATATAAGTGTGTAACCTTTTTAATGCTCAGTGGATCATAGGAACAAGGAATAATATATTGTTTTATGGGGAGACACTAGGAATAGTGTCTCACTGGTATCCTCAAAAGCCCCCCTTTTCCTCTAATAACAGCTAATGGCATCTTCTGTAATTAAAGCTATAATGTTACTATAATGTTTACTAATACCTCTTTTCCACTGACAAAAAAATTCCAGGTTTATGCACATAGACTCAGGTTTAGTTTGGTGGAAAAGGGTCCCAAGAAGTTGGCTGAAGGGTTAATACTTTTAACTCGAGGCAGATTACACTTCCTGGAGTGTGGGGTGAAGTAGAGGTCACCTACCTGGGATCCAGGAGATTGGCTGGTGTCCTGATGGGAGGAGGGTCGCAAGAGGAGAGAAGGTTTTATCAAGCAACTTCACAGGAAGTGACCCTCTCTTTTTTGCCTGGAAGTTGATGACGCAGGAGCTGAAAGATAAGTACTGGTTTAGGGCATTTCCTCATAACTGCTTGATTCTTTTCATCTGGGTGAGTTGCTAACTTTCTGCTCTCTACATCCCACTTTACCCCTTTTCCTTTCCTTTTCCTTTCCTCTTTGTCTTCTCTCTGTCCCCCGCCCCTCTCCTCCTTCCTCAGCGTCCCCCTTTGCCTCCCTGTGTGTGCTCCATCCAGCCCACTCACCCAGGCTGAGGAAGGAGGAGAAGGTCCCCAGGCTGTGAAGGCCCGGGAGGTGTGCCCGGCTCCCATGGCTAGGCCGCGGTCACAAGGTCGCGTCAGGGGGCGTGTCAGGGCATCACATGCCCGTGTCTGCCGCGATGGTCCTGGAGACCAGTGGGAGGGAGCGAGCGTCCGTGCAGCTCGGCTCTACCTCCGTGGTGCCTGGCAGGGACGGTATGGAAATGGCGCCCCCCATCTTCCTGTGCTGTCTTGGTTGACGGGGGTCGTCTGCGGCCCCCCAAACCCCTCACCATCTATGCCGGATCCAGCGCATAGCGGTGTGTTTCCCCCTCCCCCTCCTGCAGTAACGGGCAGGGAATTGGTGGTGGCTCCCCCCAATGTCCCACAGTTGGTGGGGAGTGGTGTCACAGGCTCCTTAGCCAGTCCCCCCCCCCCCCCTCTAGGTGTCAGCCTGCAAGGGGGGTCTGCTGTGGCCGGTTTCCCGTCAGGCCTGATGCACCAGACCCCAGGCCTCTAGGCCAACCTACAGCACACGTCAGTGTGTGATGTCCTCCTCCCTTCCCTCTCATGTGGGGGTGCCCCCTGCCCCGGGTACATTGGCCACACTGCTCGCAGGGGACGGTGCCCTCGATGGGAGGGCTTCCCAATGTTGGCGCCACCCTTGACGGGTTGAATTCCCCTCCCACCCTCACAAACCCTATGCTGGGGGTCCAGGGTGCCTGGCCCTATTGGCCCTTTCACAATGTGTCCTCGCCTCCAGGCTATACCTGGGCTTGGCCCGACCCCGCCTGCTCCCCTCAGGTGTCTGGTGTGCAGCAGCTACCTGTGCCCCAGGCACCTCCTTCGTTACCTGCCCCATCTCATGCCCCTTTGTCACCCCTGTATACTGTCGGGTTGTCGGTTGGGGCGAGAGGGGATGGTCGTGACGTGGTGGGAGTTGCTGACGTGATCTCTGTTCCAGGTCCACAGATGCCTTCGGAGCGCGGTGTGTCCAGTCGCCGATCCCGCGAGAGCTCCAGTTCCAGGAGCATCGGGCCTGTTTCAATGGATCCCAGTCGTGGCCGGAGGAGTGGTTCGGGAAATCGGAGGCGGTCTGCTGTTTCGACTTCTTCAGCGGTTTTCCAGGTCCCAGTAGCGGGGGCTACAGACCTACATCGGATGCCTCCTCGCCCGGTGAGTCCGATCCTGATTTCATTATGCACTCTGCCTCACACTCCTCCTCTCGGTCATCATCACACTCACCCTCCCCTGTCTCCTCCTCCTCCTCCACATCTTCGTCAGACAGGGCTAGTCGCAGGCACTCCCATCGATCCTCTGGGCGGGGGCGGGGTTTTCCTTCACGCCGGAAGCGTTCAGTACGGGCCTCTCATCGTTCTAGGACTCAAGCGCAGCCTCACCCGTCTATGGGCATGGTTCACTGTGACTATATTGCCCTCTCCAGGGGGGTTAGGTCGCGCATTTGCAGACGCATAGCCAAGGGCAAGTATGTAGATATATTTTTATTGACGTCTGCTGCTAGATCTGAGTTGCGCGCCGCTAGGAAGAAGGGTGGCTCTGGGAGGATACTTATAGGTCTTACGCCAATTGGCTTTATGCTTGGTGCACGTTTTCAGAGGTCTATCTGTCCACGCGCCCCGAGGAGTATGGCCAATTGCTGCGCCACCAGCACCTGGTGCATGACCTGCAGGTCCGCACCAAGGGGCTGGCTTGGCATATCTATGACGAGGAGTTTAGGCGCAAACGCAATGGTTTAGACTCCATGGGTTTTGGCCTCAAAGACATAGAGCTATGGCTGGAGGTCACAAGGGAGGAAGGTGGGGGGAGTCCGTGGGGATGCGGAGGTTTCCCGGCAGGGGGCTCAGAGGTGCCCCTCCCGTCGCAGGCAACTTTATTCTGTGTGAGTACCGTGCGGGCCTTTCTCGGGGTCACGTTCTCTCTACACTAGGGGGCATTTCCTTCAAGGGGAAGCTCCTGGGGGAGCCAGATATCACGGGTGATTTTGTTATACGCAAGGCCTTGCGGGGGTGGTCCCACCTCTTCCCTCCCCCACCCGATAAACGTCGCCCTGTCTCCCTGTCTATCCTGTCCAGCCTCATCGATGCCCTGCCCTCGGTTACTGCCAACTCGAACGAAGCGCTGTTATTCGGCTGTGCATTCAGCCTCGCCTTTGCCGGGGTGTTCCGCATGGGGGAACTTATTGCGGCGTCGAAGTCCTCGGTTTGCTCGGGCCTGTTAGCTAGTAATGTGGTGGTCTTATCTGATTGCGTGCAGTGCAGGGTTCATAAGAGTAAGAGGGATCAATGCGCCAGGGGTCGGTGGGTGTCCCTTCCCTTGCATGCGCTCCCTGTTATCTGCCTGGTCCAGTCGGGTTCCCGCTTTACTGCTTCCCGCCCCTCTGCCTGCCCCGTTTGGTTTACACATGTCAACGGTGTTCCACTGTCGCGCTACCAGTTTTCCGTTATATTTTAACGTGCCCTCTGTGCCATCGGCCTGGACCCATCGGATTTCGGGACGCACTCCTTCCGAATTGGAGCGGCATTGACAGCTGCAGCCGGTGGGGCATCGGACTCCGACATTAAGTCCTTGGGCAGGTGGCGGTCCCGGGCCTACAGGACATACGTTCGCCCCTTGGAAGTCCCTCTACCATCCTTGGCCAGCGGAACTACTGGGGCCCTGTCAACATAGTGGTCGTTTGTCTCTTTCCCTCCCCTTCCCTCCCTGGGTAGTCTCGGGGGCGGGGGGCGGTTGTAGGGGTTTTCCTTTTTTGTAGGGGTTTTCCTGGGTAGTCTCGGGGGCGGGGGGCAGTTGTAGGGGTTTTCCTTTTCCAGGGTTGCTTGTTCCGTTGTTTGTGGCTTTGTCGTGTGTTTGTCCTCCCCTCTGCACTGTATGTTCCCTGTCGCAGGTCCTCCTTCTTATGTGGTGTATTGTTTGGCGTTGCAGGTGCTGGTTCCTCCGGGCATTCGGCGTGGGCTTTCGGACACTCATTCGTCTATTGGGCGCGACTCCACCCCTCGGTCCTCTCCTCATCCCCGGGTGACGGCGGCTGGCGTTGGATGGGTGAGCGGGGGATGGTGTGGGAGTCCTTCCTGTCCGGTATCGCGCGGGCCTTTCTGCTAGAGGGCGCCCCCGGGGTGGTTGTGGTGCACTTGGGGGGGAATGATGTCGGCAGGATCCCAGCTCTGGAGCTGATCAGGTCGATGTGGGAGGATCTTCTGCTGGCCATGTTGTGGTGGCCGTTGGTGCGTTGGTTCTGGTCGGACATCATTCCCCGCCAAGTGTGGCGTTACTCCTCCGACGGGCATGCGATGGATAGAACGCGTTGTAAGATCAACAGGGCCGTCGGTGGGTTCCTCGTCGCGAGAGGGGGGTCGGTCGTGTCTCACCCGGCGATTCAACGCGATTGGCCGTGGCTCTACAGGGCCGACGGCGTTCACCTGTCGGAGGTGGGATTAGTTCGTTTCGTGAAGGATATTAAGGAGGCGGTTGGGAGGTTTAGGGGAGTAGTAGTATTGATGGTGGCCGTGGGGCCGTTTGGAGGGAACGGCCCGGTGGCGGTAAGCAGGTTTTACTGCATAGTGCATGTTGGCGCAGGTGGAGGTGAGCCGCTGACACCATGGGTTTTAAGGGACTTTGTGCCAATTACGTCTATATGGGCGGCACATGAGATAGCACCTCAGTGAGGCACGTGTCAGCTGGCGGAAGGAGAGCGCCTGGGAAATACTGTGTCCGTATAGCAGTAACCTGTTAATGTAATGTTATTTTGCACATTTGTATGTATGCAGTTTTTGTTTGTCAACAAATGAAAGTTCTGGAAATTGTATATCATTGTATTCCGTTCACCTGCTTTCTCTGTGCCACCATCAAATTGTTTGGTTAATTTTACTGTGATCCTCTGGATCTTAATTACTATGGTTAAGAAAATATGTCTAATTAATAAAATTAGTTGTCCCAAACTATGGCCTCATTATTTCTTACGGGGGGGCATTCCTTACCATAGTAAAAGGGGGGAAAGGTACCGTAATCGAACAACATCGCCCATGGTAATGAAACCCAGGTAAAGGGTTTTTACCCAGGTCTCTGCAGTGGAAAAGGGGTGTTAATTAGCATTCTGGTCTGCATTGCTGTGTACAATTGAAAATTTGTGCAATTGATTAGACCCAGGTGTTCTGTCTGGCAGTGGAAACGGGCTTTTTTATATTGAACCTAGGAAAAATGCAGGGTACAAACCCAGGTCTTGGTGGAAAAGAGGTATTATTTTCAAAGCCTGTTTTGCCTTTTGTGCTTAGAACTTCTGTGCTAATCAGTAAAATACATCTTATCTTAATTTTGTTGATTCCTGACAAGGAAAATAGTGATGGTTTAGAAAGTATGGCGTAGATTGTTGGTTACATGTTATGTGTTATTATATCCCAATATCTCTGTTTGAAGATCTCATTTTATGATCTGATCATCCAATCATGGAGCAGCTTGTATGATCAGGGTGGAGCATGTGTGCTCCCTTGATATAAGACAAGCTGCCAAAGATGGGGGTGTTGGGATAGCTAGGGACCGTTGGAGCACTTGGACTGTTTGCTGAATCATTCTATGAGATTGATATTCTGCACTGCTGTAAAGAACTGCTATGCTCTGATATGCTGTTTATCTGCCTGAAAAGAAAGACATTTTTTTCACTCGATGTGATGTGCCTGCTTATCACAATATATATATTTAAGTATATATTATATGTATTTAATGACCAAGGGGGAAATTTACTAAAGGTCGTGTTTGTAATCTCGCCCAAAATGGGCATTTTTATGGTCGTGTTTGCATGTGAACGATTTGTAAAAGGTCGTGTTACTGAATTTACGCCCAAAAATATGTCGCCGAAAACGCGCCCAAAAATTCCGCTCGAGCGAACTTTTTCCTGGACAACATAGAAGCAATAGTATTTACTAAGCGGCGTGTTTGCAATACGCCGTAATGTCGCTGAAAACTCAACGAAATCTCAACATTTCAAATAGACATGCTTTTCCTATGCGAATTGTCCCTTCTCGCTAGCNNTCAATNCATGTTCAATTAGTGTGCCTATAAAAATGTGTGTTTGTTTGCATTCCAGTTGTGTTGCCATTCACTGAACAATGGAGGGATTCATTTCCCTCAACTTTTTAGTTGTTGAGGCAAATCTGGCCC